>JAVYIG010005894.1:0-128117 GCA_035222895.1 Strongylocentrotus droebachiensis
TAACAACATTCCCCCCTTTCGAGTAAGAAAATTGGGGAAAAAAATAGGGCCAAATATGGAGATAAGAGAAAATAACAGGGAAATCAGTAAAATCAGGATAAAAGAGGGAAGAAGAAAAAAATAAGGTAAAAAAAAAAAAAAAATAGGGAAGAAAAAAAAAATCAGGGAAAAATCAGGGAAAATCCAAAAAATCAGGAAACGATTTAAATCAGGTTTTTATCAGGCCTGTTCCTAACACATTCAATTCAATAGCATATTTATATCAAGATGTGACTGACTTCAGCATTTTGATGTTTTTAAGAATTGTCTTTCTTGCTTTTCTTTCTTTTCATTTCAAGTTCAAAGTCTCCTGAATAAGGAGTAGGTCAGGTGTCGTGGATCGAAGCACTCTATTTTCACACACTCTCATCACTAAATTAATCCCTATGGTGTGAGCCTGCATGCATGTAATCATCAACACATGCATTATGTTAATCCCATGGAGCCATGACGACAATTTGTACAAAGACTGCGAACTTCAGAGGGAAACATATCATTCCCGATATATTCTGGGCAATTTAGATGTGAATATTCCCTGGTGGGAGGATTATGCTAGTTCTAAGAATTTCATCATCACTATCCATATCCACTTGCTTGCTTCTCTTTCTGGATGATTTGTGTTTATTTCAGAGGAATAGTGACAGCTTTGTGAGTCATCATCTCACTCAACTACACATGCATGGAATAGATAGATTTACATACAGTACAGGATGAGAAATACATGAACAGGGAGATGGGTATGACAGGAATCCATCGATCTGTTCAGAGCCGAAAGGGTTTTCTTTAAACTCTATGTCAAAGTACATGTACATGTTTATGAGATAATGACCTTTTGACTCCAAACACAATACTATCACAAAGATAACCCAAAAAGAAAACTAAGTGCATCTTCATGACTGTAATTACAATGATTTTTGTTTATCCTATTTTTTACACTGCTTGGTTTGTTATGTATTGCTTCATATCCTACAGAAGCTGTGTAGTAGGTGTGGCTTCCATACTATATAATAGTACATCAGTTATAGAAAGTAAATGAAGTACCTAATTCCCTATCCAGCTTCAAGCATGAAACAGAGCTAAATGTAAACTTTTAATAACAGATCAGGTAAGAATAGATCAGTCTCATATTAAAAAACAAGGGAGTTAATTCTATTCAAATGTATTCAAAATGCATGTAGGAAAACTGATATGATGGTTATTACATCCTTAGTGTATGTAGGTTTTTAATAAAGCATGATCACATTCAGGGTTCTAATTCTCTTAATATTACCTTAACTCTTAACATGCCACACAAGTAATCTCTTTATGCCACATATGTATCTATCATACATGTATACTAATCTATACCAATGTTAAAAGGGTTTTCATCTAGTTAATCAAGAACGGATATTGATAATTTTACAAAGCTACTGTGTTGCAAAAGCATTCTCTCCATCAATTTATACATATTGTTTTGTGCAAAAAGCCAAAAATGCAAGTGTGGCAAATGAGTGCAGAGATGCAAAGAAAAGACCCAAAGTTTATATGATCTTTAGCCTTTTGGCCAAACTCGTCTCCATTTGTTGAATATTATTATTACACAATTTGCAAACTTGATTCCTTCGGGACGTAATCATAGGAAAATGATTTATTCCTGTCATTACATACGCTTGACTAATGTCTCCGTTCACTAATATGATTTTATTGATTCATGACTTAGCCCAAGGCTCAAAGAATCATCCTCATGATTGGCCAATATCACGTGACTGCTCTAGCTCAAACATCTACGTGTTAACAATCATGATTGCAAAAAATCCACAAAGCACTCTTCTCCTACCAGCTAGCCAGCCTTTCATTAGTCGGACCATGGTTGGATGATGAAAGCATGCTTGTAATACTACTGCAAATAAATCCAGCGCTGGAATGCTCGCTGCAAGCTAGTAATTATGGTTTGTTCAGTACACGAGGCATTGTTTAGAGAGGCATCGCACTGTCAGTAGAAATGAATAGGTATCTCCACTCTGCACTAATTGCAAGGCCAATAAAAGCTAGATTACGGTGTATTTATACATGAAAGGCTCTGCTCATAAAAAAACATTTTTCGTGGCTTGAGGATAGCAATCTTTCAAAGTGTACCAGTAAAAGATGAATACATCTTGGCACTGGCATGTTGATGGGGGGGGGGGGGGGCAGAGGTGGGGGGTGGGGTAGTTGCCCCCTCAAATTAAATTCAAACACAATTTATTTCTAATTTCATACCAGTAAAATTTACAAATGTTGCTGAAATGATATGAATCTCCGAGTTTTTTTCTCACGTTTTGTAAATTATACTCTTTTTTTCTTTCTGCCCCCCAAAAGTTTTGTTCATTACGCCACTGTGTCTTGGCTGTAGTCCAATTGCGTATGCATGGAACAACTTCTAATGCAGAGGCCTTTTCTAACTGTTAGGCTACTATCAAGATGAAATATATTTTCATTTCATATATCAGAGTTGAAAAAATCATAAAAATTGTGAACAATTGAATAAGTGTGTATGGCATTTGTAATGTTGTAATCATTTTAATGCACAATTGAAAAATATACATTTCCATTTGAGTGATAACATATTTTTGTCATTTCGTAATATATGCCAGTTTTCACAATTCCTTTTCCATCCACTTTAGTCCTATTAATGTATTAATCTTTGAAAAAAATATCTTATAATTCAGTTGGACAGAAATTCAAATAATAAATGGAATTAAACTTGAATTGTTCCCTTTCGTCAATATGCAGAGAATTCATTAAAATGTGATCACCGAGGTGAATATCTGTATTAAATTAAATAAGTAATTTGTATTGACATGCACTTATAATAGGGAATACTATACTTCTAATTTACAAGTAACTCTTCCTCCCCCCCCCCCCCCCCCCCCCAGTTTTATATTTACAAGAAACTCTCATGGAAAGGGGTTTACTACATTGCATGTTGTATTCTGTAACTAGCCCAATTGATCACACTTGCTGAAATAACTGGCACTGTTTGATATATACAAGGCTTACCGGTATGTATATTTTTCTAGGATCCCATGTAGGCGGATTGATTCTGATTCATGTCCTATCACACCAGGGGGCGTTTCACAAAACTTGTCATCAGTGACAAATGACAGTTTTTGTTATAAGCTACTGAAATCCTTGCTTCTGATTGGTTATCAGCAGATTTGTCCCTGATTTCTGTCATTTATCATTGAAAAAAGGCTTTGTGAAACAGGCCCTATATCTTACCTTTTCTGAGCGTCCACCTCTGTGATGTAGACTGCTTGGTTGTCCGGTGCGATGGGGGTACTCCCTCCTAGTCTGAGATTGGTGATGGGTGTGAAGAGAGACATTGTAGAGCGCTCGTTGATGGATTCACCTGCAAAATAACATCCATTAGAATGTCAAACAACGGTACACACACATTTGACAACAGTCTAAATATTTTGAAAAGAAAAGTCATGTAAACATCCTGAAGAGATCCCCTTTACCCTTTAAAACAGGTCTACCATTAGACCTACAATCAATAAAGATCACAGATTACAGATCTGCATGTTCCCCACTATTTGTCCATGTAGTACACACACTCTATGTAGATGTACCTTTGATGCCTTATTCTTTGAATGCATTTATACCTACACACATATTTAAAATCAGGGCTTTTAAAAGTGTTTACCATGATGATTACGTTTGAAAGCACTCCAAAGATGGGGGACTGGTTCTACATGGTTATTGCAGCAGTTCAACTAAATCATTTTTTCCTGGAGGAGGAACAACAAATAATTCTATTTTTTCTTTAATTATACATCAATTTCTTTTCTTTCTGTACATGTACACGTATGTTCTTCCCCCTATTCTTCTGTTTTGCTTGTTTCCTCTTATTTTCTAATAAAGTCTCTTCTTCTGCTTCTCCTCCTGCAAGTCCAACTCGCCCCCCCCCCCATCCTCCTTTTCATTCTTTTGCCGTTGTTCTGTTTCCATCCTAATCTTCTTCTTCCTCTCATTCTTCTAGAACTCTTCCTTCTTTTATTCCTTTTTTTCTTTTTTTTTTTTCTTCTCCACCTTCTCCTCCTTCGTCTATTACTTTCTCATTATCACACATGCTTATCATCTGTTTTTCTTCTACTTACATCAAATTCTTCTTCCATTTACCTTCTTTCTCTAATTATTCTATTCATTTCACCTTCCTCTTCTCCATTCTTTTCTTCTTTCATAATTTCATGTAATGTAAGGTAATCCCATTTTCGTTCTTCATCTATCATTTTGTCTTTTCTGGTTCTAATACACAATGTATCTTTGCTACTTCCTGTCAATCTGATTCTCACTTCCTTCCGGTATTTTCATTTTTTCCCATTTATCATTAGAATTTAATTGTCCTAATTATCGTTGCTTGTACTTCACAGAAAACTGATGAGACAAAAAGCAGAAGGTCACTTAATGAATGCGCTTAATGAACTCTCCAAAACATGTTCATCATTTAAGTATTTTCTTTGGCTGTCTATTTTCTTCTTCTTTTTCTTCTAAATGCTAGACAGATGATCACAAACATCCTAAGGGAAATCGACCATTAATGACTTCAGGAGGTTTGAAGGAAAAAGAGAATACTAATAGAAACAGATCAACTAATTCGGTTTGAATGACATCAGAGAAACATGATAGATCTATAAATATTCAGTTGAGATCATGGGAATTTCAAACTGGGTTAAGTGACAACAAAACCAGATGAAAGATCAGATAATTCTACAATTGTCTCAAACACACTTTAACAAATGACAAGAATATCATTATTCTGAATATTCCTATTGAGTTTGATCTTTTCTTTATTGATAACACCATGCTATCTATTACCCTTTTCCGTAGTTGTCAACTAGTGACATAGGCTATAGTTTACTACTAATCTTAGTAAGGTTTTAATATGAGCCCTGTACAACATGTACATTGTACCTTCAAAATCAGACCAAATCAAACACTGGGACGCTATATAAAATTAAATATTATTATTATTATTATTATTCACTACCCCTCACTCAGGATTGCTAAACTTTCATCCATGAAGCAGAATTGACTACCTGGTAATATAGTTTGAATACATACTGCATTTACCTCCAGACCACAGACCATTAATTACATAAAGGGTTATGCTTGAGGATAAACACAAATCTTAAATGTACCATTCATCTAAAGTTGGAAATCTAGTTGATCTTTTTTTTCTTTTTCATACAAGCTCATATTGTACATGGACATGTCAATATGTATTCTCTTTTTGGAAACTGCTGTTACTGTTAGGTTGCAAAATGCAAATAAATACAGCAGTGTTGTCAATCTAGCAATTTTTTATCATAACATATTATTACCTTAGAATATGAAAATAAGTTAAATAAAATCCACCAAAAGGAGGGATGAGAGGGATGAGAGGGATGAGAAGCCTGAAAACAATATAATGAATTGACAAAATGTAAAATCAGGCACCAGGAAAATATAAATGTTAAATGTATCATACAATGATCTTCACACAGATGTAATGTCAGCTGAAAAGGTGAAGTAATCAACAAATATACATGTACATGTAGTGTGAATAGGTCTGAAAGACACAATCATTCCCAATTCGACCAACTAGATGACTGAATCAGTTCACCCACTGTTTTCTGCTTGTAATTTATGCACATTATAGGGTGAAACGGGTTTACTAAGTGGAGATCTGAATCCAATGTACAGAAAGGTGTTTATCACTGTATAGCATGGACGCAGCAATTCATTTATAATTCATGAAAAACCCAGCATCATTAATGCAGCTAGGTGCTGGTCATGCTGGAACGATGCTCAGTCTATGCCTCATACAATACAACAAGTACATCCTGTACATGTGTGTATAATAGACTGCAATAATTTAATTTCTATTGCACATTACAATTTGGCTCTTATAGTTGCACTTAGCAAACATGTCTTTAAATAGAGTGCTCATATGCTTCAAAGTTTGTAAAGAGAAACCTAGCTATTTCTGAGAAGGATTTCTAAAAAATGTGAAAAGATTCACAAAAAATATACCGGTAGGTACATCCATAATAATAATAATAAATAATAATGATAGCCTAATAGTCCACTCCAAATTTTATTAAACCGAAACGGAAATTCTTTTTGCCCAATTGATCGTGAGCCCGGCAGCCACTGAGCAGCGCCAGATATAAATCATATATCTCTTTAAAAGTTTAAAGCACTCTGAAATTTAATACATTTGATTAAAGGATACCAATACACCCCACAATTTGTGAATGATTGATAATAATAATAATAATAGCAATAATAACAATTTTAACAAAAAATTAATAATAGGGATAATAATAGGCCTACATGTAATAATAATAATAATAATATTAATAATAATAATAATAATAACAATAACAATAATAGGGTCAACAAACCTATAGAAAAAAGAAAATCTCCAAGAGAAAGAAATAGTATAGGCCTACATACAACTTCCAAATCCAACTGAATGATTTTATTCACTTTCTTGAGTTCATACCATCTGCAATATAATACTGTACATTGTGAGTTCCTACTATCTAGCCTTCTAGGCTCCTTTGTTTTTAAAAAGGGCCACATAATCAAGTTAATGCATACAGCTTTGTGAAGTGCCTGGTTATGAATGATTTAGTTAACCTGCAATATGAAGGGTCTGTTTCTCAATAGTCAAAAAGCGTACTGCAGTTTCTTAGGTGTCTGTGGTAGAGGAATTCCGCAAGCCATAATATTTGTCTGACCTAGCAACAAATACGGCATGCATTGCTAACTACATTCAGAATATGTTTTTAGATAAAATAATAAACAGGTGAATATACAACAGGCTCGATGATGCTTGGTGAAAATGCATAAATTTGAATACAGTTTGAAAATGCCCCATTTACTTTATACAAAAAAATTATGAAATATAATTTGCATATATATAAAACATATATTCAACAAACGACTCAATCGTGTTAAATCCCATGATTAATAGTCCCACACTGAATATTACGAGTATGCATGATTATAAGGAATTAACTTAAACTACTTTAATTAATAAGATTAAGATTAAGATGTAAAGAATACTTACCCAAATAAACACATGTGCATCATCAGGTAACTAATGTGATTGAGGTTCCCGTCAATATCGGACGAAAACTACCATCAAATGTGATCTTTCACTAGGAGACTGCGGATTGAAGAGACTAGCTTTCGAGCTTTCGACGTACAAAACAGATGTCGTTCGTGTTAAGCGTGAAACCATGGAAAACTTAGCCGATCCTACCGGGCTAGCATATCGACACCTCCCGTTGGCTCGGCCTTGTGTATTTATGTGTCTCAACCAATTATTATTACCAACCATGCAACAACTGTCTCTCCAGCACACAATGATTATAGATGTCCGTGGCTTGTATTCTGTTTTCTGTTATCTTTCAGAGTTAATTTGTTCAAATCAGCTTCGAATCTGGAGAATTATATAATTTATGTTCATGCATGCCATGAACAGAACAGTGGTGGGTACATGCAGCTATGGTTATGTGGCGAGGCGCTGGCAGGTCTAGTCTCGGTGCGGTGCGGAACCATATCCGCACATGATCATATTGCGCTACGATATACCGGTACTATGCACGAGCGCCGCGTCGTCTCTGGGGGATCGGAGGTCGCTGGAGTCAGCGGAGGGGGGAGGAGGGGGAGGGGAGGTGGAGGGGGAGGGGAAGAGGAGGTGGAGGTGGGAGGGGAGGTGGAGGGGGGAGGGGGGAGGTTAGTGGCGACACCCCTTCCGATACAAATTCTGTAAGCAATTATTCTATGCGGTTATTTTTTGTATTTCTATTTCAAAAAATGTAAAATTTAGTGGACCTATACGTACCAACGGGTGGCGATTTCTGAAGGGGGAGGGGGGCGGAGGGGGAGGGAAGCATAATATAGTGAACGAGAGGGGACAAGTTGACAGAAGTGACTATCCCCTCTCATGTTTTGAAGTTTTGTTGTGATTAAACAATTACATTCCTTAGCAAAAATATATATAAAGTGTAAAAAACGAGCAATATGATAATTTTCTGACACTTCACTTTTACTTGCCGGTTATTATTTTGCCGTCCGAAGGGTTGTAAATACATAGTAGGTAAATTTTAGTAAGTATAATGGAGCAGCACTGAACTATTTCTATAATTCTTAATCTTGTAAACATACAGGGTAAACTGTGCTTACTTGATACCAACAGAATACAGATTTTCTACAATATTTACTTGTATCATTTTGAAGGATATTATGAGAGGGAGCGACAAGATTCTTGCATTTTTATTAGTCTAAACGCTGCACTCTTGGGCCCTCCAGAACGTAAAAGTGTGCTACAGTCTTTAGTCAGTATTATGCTATACAGATTTTGTGTGTGTGTGCACTTTTTCACATTTTCGCGGGGGGTGGGGACGTGTCACTGTCCCCCCCCCCCCTGGATCCCCCCCCCCCCTGGATCGCCCCCCCCCTCATCTACCTTCACATTTTCAACACATTCCCATCGTAAAAGTTTGTCCATGAATTTCATTTCAACAATATCAAATGTTATATGCCTACCTTATAAATAGCCTACGTCTGCATGGGGGGGGGGATCTAAGATAGACTCAAGATGAGGGGTTGGTAAGAGAGAGCACTCCACGAGAAGGCTTGAATTAAATTGTATTGAATTGCCATGTAGTCCATTCTGGTAATTCTTTTTTTCACTGGTTTTACAATCATTGTACATGAACATAAGACAAGAAGAAATATACACATTACAATAATAGCCAATGTGAATCATCACAAGCATAATATCATTCTAAATATAATTATTACATTGGAAATCGAACAACATTTTATAGATTGATTGTAATATTATTATAAACTGCATTTATATTACCATTTCAAGTGTAATTCGAACCGTTTCCTTTTTGATTATTTGAAAAAGTGGATAAATTTAGTATTCTGAGCCCCGACATAATTCAGAACAAATAGATAAGTTGAAACCAGTATTTACGTTTAAGTGTGTATTCTGGCAACAGACTTTGTTCGGCAGTCATTATAGTGCTGCATGTCGTAAATGTTGACATTTTTATGCCAGTGAGCGAGCAAAATTTCATTCACAAGTTCTTTTGATATCATTTTTGGAGCAGATGCATTAGTAATAATACATGTATGATTTATTGATTTGTATATATGAAGATAGACTACTTTACATTTATAACGAAAGAGCGGCGTCATTCATTTTTGATATTATTTGTTGTTGCTTTACTGATTATTTGAGCTTTAATCATAACTATAAGTCAAGTGCCCCAACTTCAATCTTCTCTTCAATTTCGAAGTTTGGCTTCACAAAATTTGTTAGGCAGGCACATTGACCTGGCTACCCCTTTTGAAATATCACGGTGCCCCCCCCCCTCAACTCCCATTCTAGGAAGCTTTTGTATTTTCAGCCTGCAGTTAGGGGCGGGGGGGGGGGGCTATAGGAAGGAGTTCTCAGTCCGCTCTATAGGGACACGTTTATGCATGCCTCCACCGCTCCGCTAATTATGAATTCGGCTGACTGGCGAGTACAACTTCTCTGACGTACATGACTGTATCCGAACAAAAAAATGTCTTAAAAAAATTGCTGGAAAATTGCGAGAGCGGGCAACAAAATAAAAATCAGCACTGCATACATCTCCGTCTCTCTCTCTCTCTCTCTCTCTTTTCCCTTCTCTCTTTCCCTTGTTTGTTCTTGTTAGATCCATCGATACCACATTGTTACTGGAAGTCGAAGCTGGCGGATATAGAAATGGAAAAGCATTCCTAATTAAGCACCTCTTTAGTGAACAAGTTGCTTGATCCCGGTTTAAAAGCATTCTTTTTTTTTGGGGGGGGGGGGGCTCTTAGGACCAAATAGTATGAATGTCATTACCAAGATAAGTATGAAAAATGTAATACTTTGCGTTAAACTTCAGAAAAAAAATTGTGGATTAAAAAAGAAGGACATTCTGTAAATGAAAGATCGTGTTTTGCTCTTTGTGATGAAGACCTTTTTTTGCACGCGATAATAATTATCATACCTTAGGTCAAATAAACGATACAGAAACGTGTATTTTCCTCATATCATTCTCCAGCATCTCGGAGAAGTCTTGATACTATCACTTCACATGCATCCCACACATGAAGTGATATTAATCGTCTTGTAGATTAGTGGCGACAAACGAACAGAAAACAATCAATTATTGACGTATGCGAGAGAAGCTCACAGACGTGAATAGCTCGGTGTTTTCAAAATGAGATGTCCTCAAATAGATATACAAATCTTATAATACGGGTTGAAACCTGGGGGCGTGGTACTACAAGGGCGGATCTAGCTTTTTGCTAAGGGTAGGGGGGCCCTTTGACCAACTGACGATGCGAGACGATTTTTAGGGGGGCTATTTTGAACCCCCGTAAGTGATGTTTTTCTGGCTTCTACTAACACAAGGGGAGGGGGGAGGGGGTAAAAAGTTCTTACCCCCCCCCCGGTATCTCCGCCCCGTGTAATGCCCCCCCCCCCACACTGAACCCATATTCCAGTTCAGTGATCCTGAAAAAAAGGGATTGGCGCTGGGTTGCTGCAAGCGGGCGCTGAGAAGTGCTTTTTTGAGTGAAATATCAACCCCATAAATTATGAAAACTTATTATCTATTCTCTCTCTGTCTTTATTTCCAGGAACAGAACAGAAAAAGGTTGATTTTCTACTAAAATTATAATGAAGTGGGAAATGTGTATATCTTCATTTGACATAGGAATCATCGTTTTCCAAATAATTTATCTGTATCGTCGACTCTATTAAAGAGGTCAAATTTCTATATCACATTCTTCTTTTTCTTCTTCTTCTTCTGCTCCTCCTACTCATTTTTCTTCTACTTTTGCTTTCTTCTCAGTCCTACAATTTATTCGGGGGCTTCTGCCCGTAGGCCCACAAAGCAGATAGTTCACTGTATAAGCGCTTTGTATGTTTTGTATTTTTGTTAGTGTATCTCATTTTCCTTTTGTTAACAATATAATATTGATAATTTTTTTGCATTGAAATGTGCATCTATGAATTTCTGTTTTATTTTGCTCTGATTGAAATGTTTTTATTTTGTTACTAGTGTATGTCCTGAAAGCCCCTCTTAAGTGTTGGGAGCCTGAAATTCGCCAAAAATTTGATGGCAATATTTCACTTGAATGGTATCATAATGTGAAAGGGGGTGCCATTTTAAACACACTTCTGCAAAGATTTCCCCTGAAAAATGTGCTTGAAGACAAATATTGATAAAAGAATACATTATTATTTTGGGTTGTCTGTTGTATGCAGAAAATCTAAAGTTTGTATTCTTTAATCAATATTCGACTTCAAACATATTTGTTTTGAAAATCCTTGCAGAAATGTGTCTTAAATGACATCCTATGTCACATTATGATACAAATTATGTGAAATGTTGCCATCAAAAGTTTGGAGCAACCCAAAAAGTTAGAGGGTCATGGTCATCTTTTTATTCTGTATAAATATGTTTCAATAAATGCATATCTAAAAGAACTGCATAACGGTAGATAACACATTTGCTCTTTAAAACTAACAAAGGGCTAGAAATAACAATCCAAGATTAGAACTTTATATAAAGATATAACACTTTATTATCATGTAAAACTGTACAATTTTCAAGGCACCTAGCACCAACAACAAAAATATTAAGGGAAAGTAATCAACATCATTAAAACAAAACAAATATTGGTGGTTCCCTGATAAAAACATGTCATATTCAGCCCATCAATTACATGTATACTCAACTGAAAATTAATCAATGAAAAATGGAAAACACAAGCTTCATCCAACACTTGCATGTGTACTAAACTTTCTCTTCAATGTGTACCCATCAAATCATGGTCAGAAATTGATTGTTTAGTAAAAGTAAATTCACATGTAGAAAACTACATTACCACTTGTAGAAAACTACTTTGATTTTATTGGAAAATGGAAAAGACAATTGTGGGAAAAAACATTTTGTTTGACATTTTTGACAATTACTGCAGTAAACGTAATTTCTGTATAAACATGTAAGTTTATTATATGTATGCACAAGTGCTCGATCATATATGTTCACTGTACGAGTTTAAAAAGAAAGAAAGCACGGTTCATGAAAATAAATGCCTTGATAATACTGCAATAGAGTTTACATAAATAATACTGCATAGCTTGAAATGTGTCAATGTCTGTGTTTGATTTTAAACGGCACTTTATGCCTTAAAGGGATCCAGTAACTTTGTCTCAGATCCTTTAAAAAAAAATCCTTGATTTAGCCCATGCTGCCATCAAAATTATAACCCTTTAGGGCATACATGAATCCCATGACAGTTTACAAGGCGGTCGCCTGTCTGATTATCAAGATATCTATGATTGGAAATGAAAATGGAAATGGAAATGGAAATGGAAATCAAATTTTGCGTTTTCCTAATGGTTTTCATAACATTACAGTCTATTGAAGAACATGAGTATGGTAAAACCGGTCACTCAAATTTTGTCAATTACTTTTTTGAGAAACTTCATGCTCGTTTTGAAGCGCAATTTTTTTAAGGCTTCAATATTACACCATATCACAGACACTGATAACACGTAGGGCCATGCATCTCAGATTTAAAATCGTTAAACGATGCTTTTAAACATGTTTTTTGCATCATGTTTGTACACACTAACACATGTTTATACACTTGATATAGATTCTTTGTATATGTGTCATGGTCTAGTGGTTACATCACCGACTATGGATGACATGGTTCATGGTTCAAGTCCCAGACTGGCACTAATGTCCTTTGCCAAAATATTGATCTACATTTGCCCCTCTCTACCCCGTAGAGTACTTGGACTTTATTCCAAAGCCAGGGTAATAATAGTGCATTACTTATTTATTTATCTTTTGGGTTTAACTTCAACAGGGTAGCCGAATCAGTACATAACACATGATGGAGGTATTGTGGTCTTAGTGGTTCATTCATTGGACTCTCAATCCAAGGGTTGAGGGTTTGAATCCCAGCCCGACACCACTGTTCTTTGGCAAGACATTAATCCACATTTGTCACTCTCCACCCAGGTGTAGAAAGGTAACCAATACGCCAGAGTGTTTCATATTTGGCTGCCAGCTATGACCGGGGTGATATTGTTTGAGCGCAGGGTGCATCACAGAATGACAGACATGTGTGCTATACAAAAAGCCATGGCCATTATTTATTACTATAATAAAGTGTTCTACCTCCTGTTGTGTCTTTTTGTTAAAGGTAAACACCAGATATGGTCAAGCGAGTGCATTGTGAAAGAAACGTTGTGGAATCGATCAGAAAAGGTTGATCATCTAGCATATAAGTATTGGTGTGTACTGCAAGGTTCTGGAATCATAAAAATGATAAGAAATTTGGCCCAGTCTTCGTAAAGTTACAAGCACTGTACACAGAAAGATGTATATGGAACTATACGCACACATGCGCAACACGTGCGTTTATCTCTCACAGACCATGCAGATAAACTAATTTACCAAATATATCAATTAGTGGCGGTTTCCCGGCAATTTTTTTATCATCATGTATTAGTCAAAACATCTTCTTTTACATGATTGGTAATAAGAGCTTCAATTTCATTTTTTGAAATTGGGGCGTTTCCAATACTGGTCTTTACCTTTAAGCATACTGCACATGGGGCAGGGAGTACATCCTAAACATATATGAATTTCTCATTCATGATAATGTGGGCTGATATATAACTTCATATCATTGCAATTGTAAATCAAACACATTTTAGACACACAAATAAAGGGTGATAATGGCTATCAACTGCTATTATGAGCAAATGTGGTTGTAATCAGGTTCTTAACATATCCATAGTGAAATGTATTCAGAAAATGAAATATAACATCAAAGAACAAGTAAGTTCTCTCAAAGAAACATGTATTTTCTAAAATTCCTTCACAAAGCAAGACAAAACACACCATTAGGTAATTCACAGTTTTGTTTGTTAAAGATCATATAAGAAGCAGGGAACCAATTTGACTGGCCTATTTGAGACTCTCCTAACAAGGATTACTAGTGTGACCAGCCGTCAACAATTATCTGTTGATACTTGAACTGGCTATTGTTTGCAATTGCATAATATTAAACAAAAAAGAATTAAGTAACAAAATTAGTTTCCTCAAATTTCTGGAAGCAGATTATTATAGAACACAAAAATATAAATATTTCTGTGCAACACCTGTGTCTGAATTTAAATCGAAAATTCAATCAAAAAGGTTCTGTAAAAATTGATAACTCTCAAGGCAAGGAAACAGTGTATATAAATGATAATCCCACCTTAAAGGTACTTTGTCCCATTTGCAGGTCAAAAAAATGAAAAGGATAAATTCTAACGACATTAATTCGAAAGACAATACTTACCGTGTTTAGAAATTCCCTCAAAATGAAAGGGTTTGAAAATGTTTTTTTTTTGGGAAAAAACGACCATTAGTTGTCAAATCGACATAAGTGATTGCAATCACCCAGGTAATAGTCTGATTTTCAGACCCTTGTATCAAATGGTCCTACGTTTTGTGCTGCACAAAGATTCAATCAGTTTAATTTTGGCCATTACAAGTAGTGGGTTATTGGTGTAGACAAATGCTCATGCACCTATTACAGCTCATTTTATGTAATTACCAAAGAAAAAAGATTTCAGTCAGTCACTCAATAGTGTCTGACAAGGAAATCTAGAAAGTAAAGAGGTTTCCTTGCATAATTTGAATACTAGGACACTGCTAACGTTTAAATTTCACAGATAGGACATACATGACATATTCATAATTCATGCAAAGTTCTGCAGAATTTGATGTTCGCTGCAAAAGGGACATAGTATCTAACTATCTATTCTTTAACATAAACAGAGACAAATGAGAGAAACAGGTGAGTGAAAGTTTTAGAAACTTTGAAAGTAGGAGAACCGTAACTTTTTCACAAAATTTGAGGACCACTACGAAATTAGCAACAAAAATGCTTTACTTTATAAGCTTCTCTCCTCCTTCTCCTTCTTCTTCTATTTCTTTGTCTTCTTCTTCTTCTTCTTTGTCTTCCTCTTCCTTTTTTTTGGTCTTCTTCTTTCCCTTCTTCCTCCTCTTCGTTTCCCCCCTTTTTTAAACTTCTACATGTACTACTACTACCATTTCTACTTCTAGAACTACTACTACTACTTCTATTACTAATATTAGAACATGTTGTGATATCTTGGTTCATTCACTTGACTCTCAATCCACAAGTTGAGGGTTTGAATCCAAGCCTTGCACTAACATCCTTTGGCAAGACATTAATCTTCATTTGCCACTCTCCACTCAAGTGTAAATGGGCACCTGGCAATTACTGGGGTAATGATTAAAGCAGGGCCCTCAGGAAGAAGAGCACTAATGCTGATATATCATGGCAGTTAACTTTCCTATTCCAATGTACAGTGTAAAAATGATTTGCATTTAAAGGGATTGTGTATAAACTTTGTCTCAGATTCTGAAACAGAATCCTGGATTTATCTCATTCTGCAATGATAATTGTACACTTTTAGGTCAGTCAGGAACCCCATGACTTTTACAGGCCGATCGCTTGTTTGATTATCAAGATATTTATGATTGGAATTCAAAATTAAATTTTGCATTATCTTAACGGTTTTCATATCACTACAGTCTATTTGGGAAAATGAGTATGGTAAAACCAGTCACTCAAAGATTTTTACTTTTTTGAGGCACTTCTTGATCATTTTGAAGCTTGATTTGTTTAGGGCTTCAATATTACACCATATCACAGACACTGATGACACGTAGAGTCATGCATCTCATATTTAACATTGTTAAACGATGCCTTTAAAGCCTATCTGCACTAGTTTAACCAGGAGGGATTAGACCTCCCTTCGTAGTCACTGGCAGGTGGTTATCTCATCAAATCAGCTCTCAATTGACATAAGAAAAAGGAGACCATGGGGGAACCAACGGGTACCGCTTAGGCATTGTTGGCTATATAGAGGGCCCAAGTAGCTACAAGTAGTGCAGTCCTGCTTCACATATACCTAACTGTTTAAGATTACAGGTGGTATTATATTTTCTCTCCTATATCAACTGAGTCACCAAAAATGAGTGAAACAGTACCCTATAAAATGAGAATGAAAACATCCTCCCATTTTGGAATGTATAGATGAAGAATGTATAGTGGGAGTGGACCACCCAGCATAGGGTGGTGTCAGCTTACATCCTTCCCCTATTTGAAGGATCAGAAATACGCTCCCCAAAAATACAGTGTAAATAAAAATTTAAAAAAGTACAACCTGTCACCTTGCATATGTTGTACAACATGTCCAGGGACCTGTGTCACAAAGCCTTTTTTCTTTGACAAATGCCAACAATCAGAAGCAAGGATTTCACTAGCTTATAACAAAAACTGTCATTTGTCACTGATGTCAAGTTTTGTAAAAATGGGGCCCGAGGTGCAACCCGCCCTACTCCCCCCTCGTCCAAAATGTATGTACGCCACAGAGTGCAACAAGTCCATTGACAGTTTACATGATATGCAAGCAATCTATCAACTACTGAGACCACGGTCTGTATCACTCCGGGATGAAAGCGTTGGTATGTCATCAAAAGCTTTCTCAAACTCGTCTCCTGATTTCTCTGATTGATCATCCTCATCTTCTGATCTGTGATGATAATCCACAGACTCCTCCATTCCTGGTTCTGGGAGTCTGATTAAAGTCTTCTTGGGAGCTAGAAAACAATCAACACATGAAGAGTTTAATTCCCAAAGGAGCTAAATCCACTTTTCATGAAAATTGAGTTTTTGATATCAGAACATTGTTCACTTAAAGGGATCTGGTAACTTTGTCTTAGATCCTTTAGAAATAATCCTTGATTTAGCTCATGCTGCAATGATAATTATAAACCTTTAGGTCAGTCAGGAACTCCATGACTTTTACAAGCCGATTGCCTGTCTGATTATCAAGATATTAATGATTGGAATTACAAATTTTGAAAACCGTTCGCCGCACGGTCTTTATAACACTACAGTCTATTAAGGAAAACGAGTATGGTAAAACCGGTCACTCAAAGATTTTTACTTTTTTGAGGCACTTCTTGATCATTTTGAAGCGCATTTTTTTTTAGGGCTTCTATATTACACCATATCACAGACACTGGTAACATGTAGGACCATGTATCTCAGATTTAACATTGTTAAACGATCCCTTTAAGTACCTGTCTTTCAACAAAAGTATTTACCTAAATTTTGGGAGCAATTATGACAAAAATGCAACTTCTAATATCACTTTTCCGTAGACGCCTGTACAAAATCTGGTAAACAAATTCTTTTTTCTCCGCAGTTACACAAATGGATTTAGCTCCTTTTGAAATTAAACTCTTCACATATACAACTTGTTTAATCAAACCATATACATATCAAATCATCATCACACCACAAGTTAACCATCATCCAACCACTGAGATACATGTAATTTAGGTTAGAGTCTATGGAATATATGTGTTGTGATACATCATACTCATATTTTAGCAAGTTAATATTACCTGGAATTGAGGGCTAGGAATCATAAAAAACAAACAAACATGTACTAGTAGCTCTCACTCCAAACATTCCATTGATATACTTACTATATGGTTTTCTCTTTGCGTTCTGAGCATCCTCATCATCATCCTGCCATCTCTCAAAGTCTACACTAATGTATGGTATCTGAAATAGACATACATGGTCGTTATCATGATGATGTTGATATCAACAGCAATAACACAACAATGATAATGTTTGATTTACATATGTAATCAAAACTTTATTCTCTATATACTTTACACGCTATACAGTCCGAACTGTTTGCTAAGCCCATGGCACACTGGATCATCTGACTATGATTACATTTCGGAAGAACTTGCAATAGCATTCAAAACACACATTCAAAGTTTTAAAATCTTAATGATTGGTCATATGATTAATTAAATCTAATTTTCAATGAATTTCAAGCATCTTTGGAGGAGGAAAAGCTGAATCGGCTGAGAATCAAAGTGCTGTCAGAATGGTAGTGCGATTGACTACAATTTGAAGCGGATTCAACTTTTATTCTGACTAGAAGGCTTTTAAAAAATGCACTAAAATTCTGGTTATTAGTATTCATATCATCCTTTAAAACCTGAATCAGAAGATAATGCTTTTTTTAAATGTATTTCCAATATTTAATGGAACCGGGATTATATGCATATATTTGATTTGTTACTAACCTTTGTTTTGGTTTGTGTGAGTCGAGTCCACTTGATACCGATGCTCTCTTTATAGAGTGTGATGAGAAACTCTCTTCCAGCTGATACCATGGTGAAGTTAGTGTTGTCAACTCGGCTGAACAAATCCAACTCAAACTCATACTCTATATTCTCTAAGATTGCACTGTCGAATGAAACAAAGGAGAAAAGATATTCAATGGAATTGCAGATTGTATCCAGTCTCACTCTATCTATGTATTGTTAATTTTGTTTGCCTTTTTCATATCTCATAAAGACACTTGTTAACTGTATTTATCATGGTAGTTTAAGGAAATAGCCTATCAAATAATAGATCAAATACATTTAGGCAAATACACAATATTATGCACTTAATCATAAAAGAAATAGCTGCTTCTGTAATGGCACACATGTCCGTTATGATACTCCTGGCACTCTCATATCATAACCCGCATCATAGCAAAGCAGCCTCATACGCAGTGCTCCAGCATGTTGGATAGAGAGTGGCAGATGTCTTGCCAGAGGGCATTAGTGATGGGATGAGATTTGAACCCTCAACCCTTGGACTGAGAGTCGAGTGAATGAGCCACTATACCACAACACATATTTAAGACCTATCCATTTTGGGGCATTTTCAAAGTGATTGCTTTCCTAGATGTTTCAAGCATATCACCAAGCTGCACTAAATAGACCTTCCTTTGGCTAGGATACGTTTCTAAGTACAGTGTGAGAAGAGAGAGAATGGGATATATATATCCAATAATATGTCCATGTGTTGGCATAGGATGACGCAATAAATGGTGAAGGAGAGAAAATTCTTGCTTTAAATTCAACAGTTTTATTAGGTCACAAATTTTCAGCCGACATTACATCTTTATGAAGTGGTTATATATACATATATATAGAGAGAGAGAGACAGACAGACAGACAGACACAGAGAGAGACACAGAGAGAGAGAGAGAGAGAGAGAGAGAGAGAGAGAGAGGGAGAGATTCCCCTAACAAAAGAGTATAATACTACAGATATGCATGTATCAAAATAATTATTAATTTACAAGATGCAAGCAACATCTACATGTATTTACCTGAAAGAAATACTGCTTGTGGTGACGTTGACGATAGGGTGTTTGACATCTTGTAACTGAACACTAAGAAGAACCGAGTTGGCATGCTGAGACCATAGTATCTTCGGATGACATCTAATAAAAAGAATAAGGGTGAGATTATCATTTGATAGAAACTAAGGTATAATGACATAGCAACAGTGTACATAAACATTTGTTGATATCATTTCTTTATTCAAGAAAAGTAGAGTAAAAATAGAGTAAACATAGTATGAATAATTCAAACTTAGCTTGAGAAAAGAATAATTTGACAAAGTAGTGGTATAAACATGATGGTGAGAAAGTTGCAATTCTACCATGTCCATTGCTTATAAAGGCAGATGGCAGGTTTGCATGATTTTTACCACATGTACACATTAAATGCATGAAACAGAATTGTAATCTGAGAGACATAATAAAGCTGTATTTCCTCTACTTTCAAATGAAAACATGTCATGTGACCTGAGGTCTAAGAAGATGTAGATGAATTGTGGAATGTGTAAAGAAATAAGAATTAACCACCAGAAAACTTTTAATTGTTCAGCTTACATTTATTTGCATGTCTCATTTATGATAACATCACACATTTCCTCAATGGGGAATTTCCCTTCCTTTTATATGGTATAAAATATATCAAAAAATAACATAAAAAGCAACAAGGCTACTCAACTAAATTCTAAAAGCTAGGAAAGAAATAACTTACTGTATGATCTCCACTTCATCTTCCTCTAGAAGAGGCATTTCATCAGAGTCCTCCTCCTCCAACAGATGGCTTGCATCACCCCCACTATTCAATGGAACAGTCTGAATGCTGTCCTTTGATCGGGCCATGGGATGGGTTTTAGGGATAGTCAACTCTGTTTGGGGAAGAGCTTTCTGGCTATGTGCACGAGATGCTTCATCTATTTCATGCTGGTCAATCATGTCCATTAGAGGGAGACATTCATCTTTGGTTTGAGAATTGAGGTTATGTGACATCACACATCTAAAGAAGAAATGGAAAAACAAAAAAAGTAAAAGTTTGTAAAAGATCCCCTCTATTAGTATTGCTTCTACAAAGGAGGATCTATATCCTTTTTTCGAAAACTATAATACATATCTGTTTACCATGGAGTGAATGAGCTGTAAATACATTTTAAAATAAAAATCATAATTTACTGAAATGAGCAGCCATGTATATACAGTTTAAAGCCTATCTGCACTAGTTTGACCAAGAGGGATTAGACCTCTCTGCATGGTCCCTGACAGGTGGTTATCTCATCAAATCAGCTCTCAATTAACATAAGAAAAAGGGGACCATGGGAGACCAACAGTAACCGCTTAGGCATTGTTTGCTATAAGTAGTGCAGTAGGTCTTTAAAGACACACAAACAATAATAAGGTGAAATAAATGAAAGTAAAACACTATATCAAAGCCATGACATGAATGGTTATAACTCACCCGGATATACAAGGTAGTATTTCTTGTTCAAGCATCATCTGTCTCGCTTCATAGTCGTTCCCTAGGGTCTTCAGTAACACAACAGTCTGCTGTACTACCTGAATAAATACATACAAAACAAATTATGTCATAAGCATATACCGTCAAACCTGTCTCAGTAAGAACCTCTCTATAGAGGCCACTGTTCTATAATGGTCATCCATAATGCCTCCTTCTAGAATGAAATGTGTGTTGAAGAACCTGTCTACAGTGGCCACTTTTTGTGCTTCACTTGGGTGGTCTTAATAGACAGGTTTGACTGTATACAACAAGACTTTTTGAGAACGAGGTTGTCTATATCAGGATTCATCAGATATAATACTGTGAACACAATAATTCCAGTTTTCATAGACTTGTGGGTACTTTACATACTACATCAGATTATGGATCTGCGACGGCACTAACATCACTCTACAAGTCTACAAGAACAGATCTAGTTCAATACATGCATAAATCAAACTGTACCTCCAATACCATGTCTCTGCATTCTAACACTGGCCCTAGCCTAACAAAGATAAATGGTGAAGTGCTGTATTTCCTAAATACATTGAACTACATAATAGATGGTCATTTTAGATGCCCCAGGCAGTGTTGATGGGTTGAATTCACTGCACCCTACCATAATTTTTTCCCCACAATATTTACTAATAAATCTACATGTATAATCATTTGGAATAGTACTATAATAAATGATGATGCAAAGAATTCTGTGAGGTTTAGGACACATAATTCTACATAACAACCTAGATAGTCTGTTATGGAAGAGGGGGGTTCATGCATAAAGATTTGCTGTATATTTAAAATGTACTGCTTACACTCTACAAGCAGTATTCTTTGTTAACTAGGTAATGTGAACTGTCACGTCTCATTCACCTAAACCGATCAACTAGGCCCCTCCCCGAACAAGAAAAAAAAGGAAGGCAAACAAACAAAACAAACTAGATGGAACTTCGACTGCATGGAGTCGAAAATAATGCCTCCGTCATAGGGCAATTTTACAAACCAAAACAGAAGAAATTTTTCATATTCAAGTTAAATAGTAATCCATCTGTCAGTTCTAATAAGAATGCGTTCACAAGCTATTTTTGCATACATAATGAGCCCATGACCTTTGACCTTATGACCCAAGAATCTACTCAGTTCATTGGCTCTGCAAGATACAAACATTATCTAAGTTTGGCAGGAATCCATCAATCTGTTCTTCAGATAACGCGATCACAAGCTATTTTTGCACACACGAGCCGCATGACCATTAACCTTGAACTCATGACCCCAAAATCTTATCAGTTCATCGGCTCTGCAAGTAACATACATGACCTAAGTTTGGCAGGAATCCATCATTCGGTTCTTCAGATAACGCGATCACGAGCTGTTTTTGCATACATAATGGGCCCTGTGACCTTTGACCTTTGACCTTGTGACCCCAAAATCTAATCAGTTCATCGGCTTTGCAAGATACATACATGACCAAAGTTCGGCAGGAATCCATCAATCGGTTCTTCAGATAACGCGATCACGAGAACGGGACGTACAGACGTAAAGACGTACGTACATACGTACGTCCGGACGGACGGACGGACAACCCGAAAACATAATGCCTCCGGCTACTTCGTAATGGAGGCATAAAAAGCTCTAGCTTTGAAAAAGCATAGTGCACTTCTCATTTCTGTACTTTTTCTGCCAACAACTATCTAACAAAAATGTATTGAATTATTTATTTGTTATTAATTTCTTTAACATTCATTTTTTTAATTTTGTATTATTATTATTATTATTGTTATTATTATTATTATTATTATTATTATTTTTTTTTTTTGGGGGGGGGGGGGTAGGAGCAGTTTAACATATCACATATTTCAATCATAATTTCACTGACCCGTCCATACAGAATAGATTGATTGGTTACCTTGTCATCTCTAACAGCCCACATGATATTACAAGCAGCTAGTAAGGCGTCATGCTCATGCATCACATCACGATTCCTATAGAGAAAACATCATTATAATAATATCAATGTTCAATCCACCAATGACAATTAAAAGTGCAACATCTTTCTAAACACTTAGTAATTTTCATTTCTCTGACGTATACTAAAATTAATTTAGCTTGAAGCTCCTTCTTCATAAATGTTGGCAAAAACTTAAAACCTACATTTTCCAATTGAATTAACCTGTGTGACTTTTAACCATTCATCACATTATCTATTATATTGGATTACCTATAGGTATGCATACTAGTACTAAATATGAAGCTTATATATCACATGGTTCATAAAATATTCTCCTTACAAGATAACAAGACAAACCACCAAATAATGTCTGTAACTCCAACTGTCTAGGACATAGGCAATCACTGTCAACGTTGACGAAGTAAGGATATTGTAATTTTTAAAGTGAAAATTATCCTCAAAATAATGGCAAAAGCAATTTGTGAGTAGATTCGACACTGTCTGTGTAATTTAAATTCTCTGTATGCCTTGATATAAGTTAATTTTTTTCCCTTGTGCTCTTAATCTTTAAACCGATTCAATATCTTAAACAGTTAAGAGTGATTTTGATAACTTCTACCAGTATACAAAAATTCCTTTTTTTGTGATTGGTTTCCACTAAAGCAAATAAGAACTTTAAAAGTGAAATGTACATACCTTTTGTTTTTGGCTAAGTCTGCTAGGACGGCTAGTGGATAAGCAAGCCTGTCGATATGGTCAGTGTTATTGATGAGAGCACATAGAGATGAGATGACTTCTGTGGGTAAGCTATCCCGTACACTGCAGTATAAATCACACAACTATCATCATACATATATGCTCATTGAAAATCACCATACAGTATATAAAATGGGAAGTATTTCATAAAATCAAGATGGTCCACAAGGAGTTTAAGCATATATAACGACAACAGCTTTGTATTCTTATTGTACATGTTTGAAAATCAGCTACAGGTTAATAATCTACAGTAGGCTTGTGGGTGCACCATGTGAGAGAGAGAGAGAGAGGGAAGATTGAGGAGTCCTGAAAAGGACTCTTGGTAATCTTTCTTGAGGGTGTGTAGTCCTGAAATAGACTGTTTGTGTAGTCCTGAAAAAGACTGTTGGTTACCTTTCTGAGCTTATAGTTCTAAGGAGAACTATAGCGCTTGGAGAGGATGAGAAGCGGGAGTGGCTCTAGTGGATTCTCTACCAAAATTATTTATGAATTATCAGTCATAAAAAGCGTTTGAAAATGCTTTAAATATAGATCAGATTGCAGAAGAGTGTGTATAAGAACCCTAGAGCTCCTGTGCAAGCCCTAGATCCTTGCCACACAGGACTCAGTGCTTTATCAGTTCATACTCCTTCAGTGTTCCAATTTCACACGTTTGAATGACTGTGGACCCCACTGATTAAACATGTAGCTACAATGAACATGCACTAGAATAGGCATATAGTTTAGATCAGGAGCACACTTAAACTATGTGACTATTAAATGAATGTATTTCCATAAGGAGAATTTATCAATTTCTTTTCTACCCTCAGATATACCTTTACCTAAGGGGGTGGAGGATAACCACTAATGACGTGCCCTATCATATACATCTACAATACCAACTTGTGTTTTTTCCAATGGATTTACAGCTTTGTGAAGGAACAAAATAAAATAATAAGCTCTTCATATTAAAACTCTTTTATCTTTAGCAATATCTTGTTAAAAACAAAGTTATCATCTAAAACAACATATCAGTATTAGATTAGTTGATATGAATTTTGCTCTTCTAATCTCAGCCTTCCCTAAAACTATTGAACATGTTCTTACACATCGTTGTAGAAAAGGATGTTTCTCAGCGTGTCGCAGACATTCTTAATCACCAAACTGCTGTTGTTCAAGTCTAGCAGGTGTTGTAGGATTGTGATACCTCCAGCAGCTAAGAACAGGTCTCTTGTCCTGGAAGAAAATAGTTATATACAAATTGATAATGTCCTGTAATTGAAGAAGGTGAAACAAACATAATTTCATATTTATACTTTTGTACATGTATGTTAATTTAAAATCAATACCAGTCATTCAATTAATCAATCAATCACTTTTGACCAAATGGAACATCATCAGTATGTACTTACACTTTATGTTTCTTCAAACATTTTCATCTTCCATTTTAGATGTCTACTCTGAGATAGTTTCTAGTTTCTGTATCCTCAAGGAAGAGCCCTATTTTTGTTCTTCTGTTGAGCAGATGTCGATTCAATTTTTGGATCTAAAGACACAATATTTCAATGCTGCCTCTTCCCTACGTTGATTACAATCACTAACAAGTCAAAATAAAAATATATGTTTCATGTACCATAATCGATTTGGATTCCATAACCTGTTTTTTTATATTTGTTATTTACTATGAAGAGTAGGACTATTAAAAAGGATAGAGAGCCTATTATCAGAAATACATTACAGTCCAATGAACAGTGTTAATGGTAATAAGAAAATGAAAAACATCCCAATAAATTTACATTAATCTATCTTCAGCTTATTGTTGGCCTCTTTGCAAAACAATTCAACTCACCTTTTCTCTGTTGCAATTTCTTGGATGAAGGAAGTGATATCCTCCTTTAAACCTGAGTCAGATGTCTGGAAATAAAACAAAAAACAGGTAAAAAATGTAATGTCTTTGAGCAATACAAATATTGACATCATTGTAAATATTATGTTAAATCTAACAGGAAGGCATGTAAGAGAAAAAAAAGCCCTTTGTATTATCAAGAAAGGTATCTATAACACATTTGTGACAAAACATAATATTATGTTACACCTACGACTACGTATCAATAAATTTGTCTTATGGGTCTAGTGCAGAAGAGTCTAGAAGAATAACAAATACATTATTTGCATATAGTAATATAATAAACTCTGTCAAATTCTAGCTGTAGACAAAGTTACATTTTAGGTGACTGGTAAATTTTAATGTGCATTCAGGTGTTTACTATTTGAATCTAATGGACAAATGCAAATTGCATGGGCAATAACCTAGGCATAAGATAGTATACAAATATACACAGGAGTGTATTTTGTTCCATTGTGAATACCCGAATAGCGCTGCATCGCCATAACGTCTTGAACGAAAACCTGTGTAAAATTTGTTTTATAAAATGGGTTGACAATCTTACTTAGCAAGGCCATAAGATGTCACCCTGCAACCTTTATCCATGGTTGCTATCACCAAAATGCACACCATGCAGATAGTAAAAAATAATGCATGGTCACATGATCCATTTTGACGCTTCTCATTGGCTACATTCTTGGACCCATTTGATAATAATGATTGAAACTAACCTTCATGAGAGCATTATGGATGCTTTTCAATCCTCCTTCATTTGCTATCTCATGACATATTCTGAAATAAAAAGATAATTTCATATTTTTATAAGCTTCCTGGGAGAAATTTGAATTGCTTGAATTTTTCCATTTCTTATGAACTTTTGTCAATTTCTGAAAGCATATGATAAAGAAAAGTATTTACTCAATTTACAGAATTGGTAGTGTGCCTTGCTCAACAAAAAATAAAAATAAAGGAAGAAAAAAAAAACACACACACATATTCCATGTTCATAGTTTAATGACTATTAAGTATTGTTTGACAAGATCTCAATTGTCAATGATCACTTTTAAATTCATTCTTAGAATGGCTTACTTTTTCCATTTCTTATAAAATTTTGTCAATTTCTGATAGGGTAAGATAAAGAAACATTAGGGTAAAACACGGAATGAAACTGAACCTTTTAAAAATACAAGTAATGACTGAAGTTTCTTTTTTACCTGTCATGGGGGGTGTTTTTTTTTAAAACAAAGACTAAGATCGACATTGAAGTTGGACTTAACTATGGCAGGCCGTTCATGCCACTGTTTGCTCTCACCATTTACTGGCATTGGTCTCTCTAGGGACGTACAAATCATGGTCACAAATCTACAGAATTTACATTTTTTGATAATTCATTATTGAGGGAAAAAATATTATCTAAAGATCATAATGGTGAGAGCAAACAGTGGCATAAATGGCCTGCCATAGCTAAGTCCAACTGAAAGTCAATCTTAGTCCTTGTGAAACACTTCCCTAGTCTGGTAGCACAACACATGACAAAGTAATATATGAAATTATTTAGAAACAAAAAATTACCATCAACAAAAGAAATTATGTGTTTTGTGATATTTTAGAATACAATACCTTGGGGATTCAGATGAGACTCTTAGTAGACTTAGCACCAGGAGTTCTTTGGTATTCTCTTTCAGTTTTCCATTGCACAGTACCTGACATAATGCTCTGATACATCCACCCTTGAGCAGAGTTGTCTTGTCACTACAATACAATCAGACAAATTTGTATAATACTAAATGTTAATTGGGAAGAAAAAAAAAGGAAAAAAAAGGAAAAAAAAAAAATTTCTGCACAACTGCCAGAATTGCAGAATCTTGCCAAGAGGATGCATAATCCAGCAACAACCAAAATACACGGGAGCAGTGAGCGATGTAGCTCTGAAAGAGCTCTGGTAGTGTAACAATAAAATATTGAAATATCACTCTGAGAAAATTGCACTTTTACCACACCAACTCCTGAAAGAGCTCCTGTGAACAGGAAAGTGATTTTATACTTCAAACGACAGAAACAAATATTGAATTTATTAATGTTGTAGTACATAACGCAGTACTGTAGAAATGTAAGAAATAAAATGTTTTTAAGGGAAATTGGTGAGAGGTAGTGGAATACAAAATCAGTTTCCCCATCTGCAGTGACTCATGAAGGTCTGGCCATCTAAACATTTTGTGAAATTTGAATCATTCTACATCATCAGAAATTGTATCATGGTACAAATCTTGGCACCTATTTACTGATTAATTATGATAGATATAAAAACATTGTTTTGAGTTACCTTTCACTTAACATGAGTTCATCTATTTTGGTGACTAATCCGACTTGGCCTTGTGAGCTCTGTAAGGAAGTCATCAAACATGTTGTGTTTATCAGTCATTAATGTTACAACTATGATTGAGATACACAATGAATGTGGTAAGGAATACAATAATGGTGGGATCATTTATCAGCCATATACACAGATCTCATAAGTAATTGACATAACTTAGCTTCAATTAAATGATCTTAAAGCCTTCTGTATATCTATCCCATGATAAAACAATTGTGGTATGGGGAGATAATTTGTGTTGCATATGAAGAGTGAAACCCTGAGGTGACCCTTCTACTGGAAGCTAATGAGAAGGTAAGATTGGTTCTACCTCAAAACACTTGGTCTGATGACAAAAACAGGTTTTCATTTTTCACAGCCAAATGAAGTGTGAGAAGAGAAACAGTCATTTTACGATAGCAGTGCCATTTCTACTACATTATACTACTTCCTACAAACCTTTTAAGATATCAGCCCAAGTATCAGATCCTACATCATCTCATAGCTCGGAAGGATTATCAAGTGGCAAATAAAGAGTGATGTGATCTGTATAATCCACATGTTTATGCCTTTAATGTATGTCTGTCAATTCACATACAAGCTCCTCTGATTGAGAGAAGGTGTTAAAGGGAGTGTAGCTTGGCAAATACTGTTTATCGCCATCAATGTCCTGCACGTAAACGAATGGACTTGATTAACGGTAGTCAGCAACTAATAATCTCTACATGGTCAGCGTTCATGAAACAGACCGAAATTCTTCTCACGCGTACCCGGTAGGATGCAAACGTTAATGTAGTTTGCTCAGCATTGTGAGCGTCTATAAAATGGCGCCTGGCTGGAATGCTCCCCAGGAAGTGGAGAATGTGCATACATTGTGTGCTGGCAAGCCTGAATCCGATGACCAGGGTAATAATTAATTTGTAAAGCACTTAGAGACATTGTTGATGTATTAAGCGCTACATAAAAGCGAAATATTATTATTACTATATTGATTACTAGAAGTCTAAGATACCATGGTAATGATTGACATAACATACTTCCTGATGAGGTATTTTGTGACTACCCTTTGGCTTACCTTCACTTGATAGAGTTGTGCACATAGTTTGATGAGTTGCTGAATATCTTCAGAGGGACTGTTTTCATTTGGGAACATCATCTGATATTCAAACATAAGGTTTATTCACAATTGAACATTAAAATACATGTATGTCTAAATGATTAACTGCAGTAGATAGAATGATGTAACTGATGAATTTATTGAACACAGTGAATGAAACACTTTGAATATTTAGCCGTAACATATCCAGTTGCTAATGTAACAGAGAAACATAATAATCCATAGTCCATGGAGAAAAGGTGGCTCTTGTATAAAGCCTAGAAGCCACTGATTACACCAGCTATATGTTGAAGTTGAAGACTTTGGTGTGACTGTAGCTATTCAGAGTCTTGACTTCAAAGGGATCCGGTAACTTTGTCTCAGATTCTGTAACAAAATCCTGGATTTAGCTCATGCTGCAATGATAATTAAAAACCTTTAGGTCAGTCAGGAACCCCATGACTTTTACAAGCCGATCGCCTGTCTGATTATCAAGATATTTATGATTGGAAATCGAAACCAAATTTTGCGTTTGCCAAACGGTTTTCATAAGGGTACAGTCTATTGGGGAAAAGAGTATGGTAAAACCGGTCACTCAGAGATTTTTACTTTTTGAGGCACTTCTTGATCATTTTGAAGCGCAATTTTTTTTAGGGCTTCAATATTACACTATATCACAGACACTGATAACACGTAGGGCGGTGCATCTCAGATTTAACATCGCTAAACGATGCCTTTAAGACTCAAACAGTACTACGGAAGAATGTCAGGTAAATCAGGCCAAACATGGAATTTCTAAATTTGCAAGAATTCTTTTTTTCTTCATACTATTGTGTTTGGTTTACTCAAGATATAACATCAGGATATGACAAATATATAATCATCTATATATTGGTAGATGCATGACGTAGTTATTGATTATTGAATGGATGTAGAATACTAGTGTTGTGTCCAAGTCTACCCCATCTTAGTCTGAGTCTGAGACCGGTATCACTTATAAAGCAAGAGAGGTCTACTTTTAGCATAATTGAAATAAAATTTAGGAGTGATATTACTTGGCTTACCTTCATGAAATGTTGAGTTGGTTGAGCTAGACCAGCATCAATGAGTCTCTTGCTCACGAGGATCTTTTCTCCTCCCATTTCATTGTACATGTTCACCTTGTATCGATAACCTCCAGTCCTATCGCACAGTGCAGTGCCCTGAACCTAATCATAATATTAAACATACATGGTCAAGTAGGAGGAATTCAATTATTTGCCATCCCATAAATTACAAAGAATACAGAAAAAGAAATAAATTGATCATGGCAAATGTAATTTTCTTTATTTGGTATGTTACAAGACATGGCATGGCTGTCAACCTGAGAAAATCATAGGGTATACCAATTTATCAGTTCTATCTCACAGCTCACTACTCTACCTACATGCACTAGGCGCAATAACAGATGGATAATGCTGGCTAGAGTCATAGAAGAGAAGTGATATTGAGATACACATCATGTAAAACATGTCAACATTCAATTCTAAAACAACTACCCTCTCGATTATCATCCAACCCCACCCCTCCCTCCTAGGATAATTACTATCCCTGTGGACAACTACCCCCCTTCAAAAAAATACCTCCCAAGACAATTAACTTATAGGACCATTATTGAGCACAGTTGCCATTCATAGATGCTTACCTCAGGCTTATTGATTTTTTTTGTTAAAGCATGAGGGTGGTTGTGCAGGGGGATAGTCATCTGGGTTGGGGGGGGGGGGGTAGCTGTAACTTGAACCCAGGTGATCACCTATAAAGTAAGGTCTTACCTCAACTGTAACAGACACTTTAGTGGTTTCACCTACACACATATTCCACAGCTCTTCAGTAGTCTTGTCATCCCATGTCTCCTGATAAGCTACTGGTTCAATAGCTTCTAAGCTACATTGAATCGCTTGAGGACCAAGCTATAAACAAACACACACACAAAATGAACAAAAACAAAGCAAATGCTATAACAAAACAAACAAAAACCTGTTCCTAGTTCACAATGATGTATCACAAAAACCATAAAAGTTCAATCATGAAGGGTTTGTCAGTTCTTCATCTTGATACAAACACAAGTCCATGATATAGATAGTAGTCTATGATATATGATTTCGAAGTCTTTGAACCAGTTTTAGAACAAAAGAAAAAACAAAACCTTTCCTTTGCCTAGAATTGAAGTGTCATGTGTGCACAATTATTTGCAAAGGAATTTGTAGGACTTATATAGACACACAAAAATGAGTTTGAACAAGTAGAGGACAAGACCTTGATCAATGTACTAATACAAAGCATAATATAACTACTCAAATGTATATATTTTACCAAAATTCCGGAAAAGTTCTATGCTTCCCAGTCATGTTTTTCATATGAATTCTTCTTTAATCATCATGGCACCAATAACCTTCAAAATATGTATGAGCTGCTGTCAAATATTTGTGCAATGAAAGAGTCGCTTACATCTCCATGTATCAATCCTGTCTACTAAATGACCAATGAAAGATTTGCTTACATCTGTGAAATCCTGAGGTAGCGGGCACACATAGCCCTTTTGAACCCACTCCATATCACCATGGTCCATAAAGAAGACGTCTCTCTCATCATCCTTCTCATCCAGAACACGACCTCGGTACCATCTGTGTACAACAGACAAACAAATCATATCATAAACTGTATGGCAATATAGTTTTTAATTGCTATAACGCTTGAAAAACAAATGGTACTGAAGATAGAAGATGTGAAATACATGTAACACAACTTGTAGGTACAGGTAAATAATAGGTCCATTTATATAGCGCAGCTACTATTATACAGTTATTGACTGGCAGGGGGTGTAATATAACATTATTTGGACCGCTGAAGGGAGTTATATTTCCCAAGTGGTTATATTTTCCCGAAGCGCGCAGCGCTGAGGGAAAATATGGTCACGAGGGGAAATATAACTCCCTTCAGGTCCAAATAATGTTATATACCCCCTGCCAGTCAATGACTGTTATATTAGATAGCCCGTTTTTGTGGGGGGGGGGGGGGGGGTCCAAAAATTGCCCAAAAAAAAAATCCCCTTTTTTTTCGGAAATTACAGAAAAATAATCTGTCGAGAAAGTTCAAGAAAGAAAAAAAACCTTACAAAAAAAAAAAATTATAACAAAAATTTGGGGGAAAAAAAAAAAAAAAAAAAAAAAAATTACCCCAAAAAGTATTTTTTGGGAAAAAAAGAGAATGTGGAAAAAATAATTTCAAGGGAAAAAAAAAATTAATGAAAACAAAAAATTGAAAAACTTAAATGACCCTCGGTAATGGTGTAATGTGTGTAATTGGTGACATACAGTCCTCAAGAGGGCGACATGCATTGATTAAAAATATATTCATTTCACCAGCTGGTTAATATAACACCGAAAAGTGACCGGCCAGGAAAATATAACAATTTGGATCCTCACAATTGATATCACGTGACGAGCTCTGGACCAATCACATCTCGGTATCTGTCTAAGCTATCTAATATATGAATATACTCTACTGCGCTTAATACAAGGTATCGTATTAGTACCCCAGCTGTAGCTGAGCTGTAATCATACACAATGGTAGCATAATATGACTTTCATTTCTTTACCTGTCATCAATACTACATCTTGCAATACACAGCTCTCCTAGAGCAACCTGACACTCTCCTGTTGGTTGGTAGTCAGCCATCTTGCGATTCAGATTCTGCATTAGGTTCTCTAACCTAAAAATAAAAGATAAATATCACAACAAATAGCCTCTCACAGCACAAATTTAACAAATAATATGCAAGTCCTACAAGAGATATATTACTCTAGTTATCCCAATCCCAATGCTGGAAAAGCCTATCAATAAAAACTGTATATTTTTTGTTGTGCTTACTCTGTGACGTATCTTTTGAGGTTCCCTCCCACTTGCTCTGTACTAACAAATTCAGAAATTTTAATATTCTCTTGATAAGAAAATGTTCAGTCATAAGTGCACCTTACGTATGAAACAAATCTATTCCGTTCTTAATAACTAAGAAAATTAAAGTTTAATGAAATTTGAGAAGACTACGCAAGATACGTCACAAGGTTGCCAATTTGTGTTTGATAGAATATAATTACTAAAAATGAATAATTATCTTATTCTTTAGCAGATTTTGCTCAAACTTTCACTGATCCGTTTCTCTTAGTTTCTGCTTCTATTAAAACCAACTAAATATTAGGGCATACTTCCTCTTGAAAAATTGTGGGATAGTACTGGAAACTATTGCATGCTTTTACATGAAAAAAACTTGGGATAGGCCAAGTACAGGAATCCCACCTGACCGAGTTTAAATCATTTGATTACCGGTAGGATCAAAGGGTGATTTGTACAAGACCTAGTATTGATTGGGTTGAAGGCCTTGATGATCATACCTGTAGTTTGATTTGACTGTGGGGTCATGATACCCCACCTGATTTACATTGGTGCCTGTGTTATAATGGTGGGGTATAGTGGCTTTGTCAAAGTTTTAACGAGAGAAATAAAAGTGGGGTCGTGATACCCCACCTGATTTACATTGGTGCCTGTGTTATAGTGGTGGGGTATAGTGGCTCTGTCAAAGTTTTAACAAGAGAAATGAAAGTGGGGTCATGATAGCCCACCTGATTAACATTGATTCCTGTGTTATATTGGTGGGGTATAGTTTTTAACGAGAGCTTTTTGTAATGATCATACCTGTAGTTTGATTTGACTGGTTGTACATAGATGTGATGAGGGTTCTCTATGGCTGATAGATACACCTGGTTTGCTGTATCCTCATTCAGACGAGCAGGTGCCGGTAGCTTCACACTAAGAAACAAACAAACAAACACAACATTTACAATCTCTCAGAAATATCATTACACTGCTGTAGGTACTGTGACTTGAGTACACATGAATCCTAAATGCCTTAGCATTTCATTTTGGTGTTGTTATTGTTGCCCATTCGTTTGTGTCTCTCCATTTTCAGATAAAAAACAAAAATACAGTACAAATACATACATACATACATCTAAAGAAATGTGGCATAACAAATTCATAGTAAAATTTAAGAACGACTTAAAAAGGCCACAGTGAAATCAGTTTACGAAAAGCCCAGGGCATATAACAAACGTTACATTAAAATAAATTGAACATTTTCTATACACCTAAAGGTAGTCCTGACATTTCTCCAAAACTACCAATATCATAAAGAAGTAAAGAAAATTTCCCAAATACACTACTTCTAGTGATGTTCTACAAAATTGAGTGGGCCTGCTCTGTATTAGGAGCTACATTCTATTTCTTAGCAAATTTGCATTGTGGTATTAGAAAACTTTCAAACAGAGAGTCCTTGTGAGCTCCTGGGTTTGATTTTCTGTGAAACATGTTTCCTCATAAACGGACTTTCAAAATACAGCTGTAGTAAATTAAATTACACATTAAGGTAGAGTATTAATTTCAAGTAATAGTAAAAGTATGGTAATAGTAAAAGTAGTAGTAATAATCAATTATTATAATAATAATAATGATTATTTAGAAGTGGTTAAACAAAAATACCATGAATGTGCTTACAAAATCAAAGAACGTGAAGAAAGTCATAAGACTCATAAAATAGATAAATCATATTATATTACTGAGGGAAGAAGAATGTTTTAAAGGATGTTTTGAATGTGGGAAGACAGATTAACCCTGTGATAGCAGTAACCACATACCTTTCATTGACCTGTGTCAACGGGGTATCTTTGGGTAGGGTGATCTTCCCCTTGCATAACTCCACTAAGTTTGTGATGTGCTGAAAGAAGATAACAGAATGCACGGTAAAGTATTGTTAGCAACAATTTAAAAGCCAAATTCATAGCAACTTAGAGGAATATCAACGAATTACTTAAATGAAATAATGATTATCCTTTCTGACTTGTTCTTCTTGAAACATTTGTCATCAATAGTAAGGCGTTTCAACCTTTTCCAAGTCTATTTTAATATTAAATTTCAATAAATTGATGTTATGAGATATCAATTATAATATGACATTAATATCAGAGTCCTGGAAGTTGAAGGAAGTTGACATTAAATTTTACAAATCACTTTTATAAAATAATAATAACACTCTGCCAGTTGTTTTTTAGAGACGTCTGAAATGTTGGTTTTGACATTGCCTTTCAACAAAAGAGAGAAAATATTCAATGAAATTGGGCAACAATACCAAAGAGCTACTATTTAAACAATGTTGATTCTAACATTCCATTCATTTTGAAATATCAAAATTTGAGATGTGAGGCAATGCCATGCTGTTGTATTTTTAAAATCGACCCTAGTACCAACAGTTAGTGTTACACTTATACCAAGGACTAAAAAGAAAAAGAGACTGGAAATCCTCTCATTACTGGGGAAGTTTGAAGTGAAGAAGATGAAGGATTGAGTCAGTGACTGCTCAGCATTTCGACATCCTATGAAAGCATGCATTCTCTATTTCAATTTTTTTTAAAAATATTTTCAAATCTATGTTCATTGTAATTGATATGTTTATTTTGTAATTTTGCATGTTTTTATCTGTGAACCTTATCGCATTTCAGCCATCAACGGCTGCGAAGATATATTTTAATAAACCTTGAATTGGATTGAATTGAATTCTCATAACAAGAAATACAAGGGTACATTTAAAAAAAGCTTATTCTAGAACAATTTGCACAAATCTTACATCAGGATTATCCACAGCAAATCCTTGTTTGATCATCTCTCTTCTTGTATGTATCTCTACAGAGGACTTAGTCTCTGCAAGATGACATCGTTCAACTAAAGGATCCAACCATAGACTGTTACCAAGGCTATAAACAAAATAGAAGAAATAGAAAACCAAATGAGAATAATACATGAAACCAGATAGCATGAGATACTGTGCTCTTGTAACAATTGCTTTCAGGTCAATTTCTTGCATTAATTTAGTTTAATTCCTAAATGCAACCTGAATACATATTGTACTTACAATACCTTGGTAGGTAGGGTTTCTATGGTGTTAAAAACACTGCATAATATGCAATGGAATTCTGTAACACAGTGAACAATATTTAATGCAAATTTGAGGTTTTTAATTTTAACACTTATACACTGCAAATATTAATAAGCAAGAAAGCATTGTGAAAACAATAGGATTTTGAAAGCTCAACCTTGCACTAAGAGTATTTTGACAAATGTACAAGAGGAAGAGAGAGAGAAAGAGAGAGAGAGAGAAAGTAGGTTTTTGAATGGTATAGTTTGCAATTCAGAGCACTTAAAAGTTTATCCATAAGTGTACTCCAAATATTTTTTTTGTTAAGTTTAAAAAGTCTAAAACACTGTATGTTAGAAACCATGAATATTTACACTAACAAGCTGAAATTAATCACCTAACATTATTTCTAGGAGGAAATACTAACAAAATCATACAAGCATTTCAAATAATTTGTTTTGCTACTCAGAAGCAGTAAGATTGAGCAACTCAGGCTCCAGTACCATGCGATAGTGAGTAGAGAGAGAGAGAGAGAGAGAGAGGGAGAGAATATTGTTGCTGAACTATGTGACTGTGCTTACCTGAGCATGATCTTCCCATCTAGTTCCTTGTTACTCAAGAAGTCATACATGTAATTATCCGCCCGAGGGTTCCAGGAATAGTCCTTATCAGTAGGCTTCACACGACTCACAAACACCTCCACTGCCTGAAATTAAAGTATAATTATTTACTTCTTTCCATTGTTCATTTGAATCATGATATGCCCAATGTTAAGAGCAGCAAGATAACCACACATGTTAATAAGAATTGTGTTATAGCTATAAGCAAGTTTTATGCTTTATTTCAATGTGCACTATTTGCAAAACAGACTAAACAATCAAAAGAAGGCAGAATTCATATATAATGAGAACACTGCCTTATTCATAATGCTTTTCTAGGCTTTATATAAACTGTCAATGATTATTTTAATACTGGGTAGAATTATTCTTATTAATCACAGCATCTTTCAAGTTTCTGTATGTATATTCAATACTCGGATGATTATTACAGGACAACTATTGGAAATGATGGATTTTGTAGCAAAGAACCATCTTGCAACTGCTTGAAAAATTGCACAAAACATTGGTATACAGTGCAATTACTAATATATTGATGGTTTTTATACTTTCATTTTCATTTTCATTTTTTTTTCTTCATTTCCAACAAAATATAATACATAATAACGAATACAATGTAAAATGTATACAAAACATAGTTGCATTTGTAATAAACAAATCTTAATAATAATTTATACATTTTAGTAAGACAAAAAATGAATTTTAAAATTTAACTGCATTTATATTTTGAGGAAATGGAGAGGTCCACTGAAAAGCAAAGCTTGTAAATTGTGGACCCCTCAGATAATAATGAGTGTGAACAAAATATGAAATACATAATCAATGAAAGAAGAATAGTGGCCAACAGAGAACATTTATTAAAACACGTAATGACTGTCAACAAGAAGACGTAACAAATTACATGACGAAGAAAGAACAGAAAAAAGAAGAAAAAAAAAAATGTGGGCTGCGTTTGGAGGGAAGGAGAGGAGAGAAAAGGAAAGTTGTAGAGATCGAGCACGAAATAGGGAGCGCATAAAATCCTTGAGATAGCTGAAACAAAAAGAGCAAGAACATGATGGCAAGTAGTTTTTTTTTTTGAGATGGGCTGCAGAAAAGAGGGAAAGAAAACAAAATTGGGAAGGAGATGTTCTATCACAATAAATTTCTAAATATTATAAGATTGTAATAAGGAAAATGTTAACTTTTTGCAGAACATGTTCTCAAAAGAGGTCAGTGAAACTCATCGGATTGTCGAGTGGGATATCTATGAACAGCATGGTTTTTAAGAAACATATCATTAAACACGGATGGCAGTATACCATTATTGTAATTAAACATAAATTGACCAAGCTGAAATAAGTACAAATCCTTAATTTTTAAAATGTTATTTAAAAAAAACAGAGGATCAGTATGGGAGCGTATGGGGGCATTACAGATAATACAAATAACTCTCTTTTGCAGCAATAGAACTCTTTCCAACAATGTATGATGTGTATTGCCCCAAACTAGAAGACCGTAATTCAAATATGGCAAGATCAATGAAGAATACAGCATAAATAATGATGACTGTGGTAAGTACAACTTTAGTCTATTAATAACACCAATATTGCGCGAAATGATTTTACAAATATTATCAATGTGTGGTTTCCAAGAAGTTTATCATCGACTGTTATACCCCAGAATTTGGTAAGAGGGACATGTTTCAAAGGGGTATTGTCAAAAATAATGTCAGAGGGTAATGAATCCAAAAAGTTACTAAATAGCATGTAGTTTGTTTTCTGAAGATTAAGTGACAACTTATTTGCTTGTATCCATTGCAATATATTCAATAACTCGGCATTGATTTTATCAACCAGGACGTTTGGATTTTTGTGTGAAAAAAATAAATTAGTATCATCTGCAAATAAAATAAACGACAGGGAGTTAGACGATTTACAAAAGTCATTTATATAAAGAATAAAGAGTAGCGGGCCTAGCAGACTACCTTGTGGGACACCACAACTAATATTGCATAATTCAGATGCATGATCGTTTAAGTGTACATATTGCTTTCTGTTAGAGAGGTAACTCCTGAACCACTCCAAGGCCTTTCCACGTACACCATAGTGAGATAGTTTGTAAAGTAAAATTTCGTGATTGATCGTGTCGAAGGCCTTGGAGTGCCCTACAGTGTGTGACGATGTATCAATTGCGTGGGCAACCTTCTCAACAAAAGACATTAAAGCATGAACGGTGCTGTGCTTTTTCAAAAAGGACATCATCCGGATATAGATTATTCTTTCCAAAACTTTAGAAAATGAAGATAATAAAGAAATCGGGCGGTAGTTACCCACATCCAGTTTACCACCCTTTTTAAATAACGGAATAATTTTGGCTATTTTCATAGAATTAGGAAATTTACCATGTAAAAGTGATATATTAAAGATGTGAACCAATGGATCTGCAATAAAGGGAATAATTGATTTTAGTATGACATTATTAATTCCATCATACCCTGAACTTTTCTTATCTTTCAGACTAGAAACAATTTTCATAATTTCTTGCCTATTAGTTGGAACAAAGAAAATACAATTTGGATTGTGAGGGCCTAAAAACTCCACAAAATTTGTGTTTGAAGGCGGAATGTTTTTAGCGAGATTATCACCTATTAACGAAAAATAAGTATTACCAATATTAACTATATCTTTTGGGTCTTCAACAATCTTATTATCAAATTTGATCTTATTTACCTCAGATTTATTATTAACTTGGTTCATTGCTTGTTTGATTACCTTCCAAGTGTTTTGCATATCATTTTTAAAAAGCTTCAAACGATTTACAAAGTAATTTCTCTTTTTTAATCAAATAATCTGAGTCAAAATGTTTTTATAGGATGTATATTTTCTCCTTGATTGCTCAGTGCCTTTTATTTTATATTTGTAATAAAGGTTATTCTTCTGATTTATTGATTGCAATATAGACTTAGAAATCCAAGGGAGTTTGGGCTTTTTCTTATATATTTGCTTCGGCATGTTAGTATCTAATTGGTTGTTTAATATACTAGAGAACATTTCATAAGAACAATTAATTTCATTTTCGGAATAAACACTATACCAATCAGTGTTTTTCGAGATTAGCGCCAAGGCGAGCTAAATTCTCTACAGTTATTTTACGTCTACTTGGGTAAGGACCATTGTTGTTAAATGGCTGTGAAACCGTGTAGTGAGTCACAATGGGGTAATGGTCAGATATGTCCGAAAGAATAATATAAGAATCAAAATGTGGAGTAACATTAGAAAAAATATTATCAATTAAAGTAGCAGATGTATTTGTAACACGAGTTGGCTTAGAAATAAGGGGTAAGAAAGAAGCAGACAAAATTGTTTCGAGAAATTCTTGAGAAACAGTGCTATGTAAGTGCTTTAACAGGTCTATATTAAAGTCGCCCATCAAAAAACAATCTTTATTGTTGAAGTTGGCGTTTTTGTCAGATAAATACAATAACAATTTGTGTGCATTCAAACTCGGGGGTCAATATATCACGCCGACTATTATGTTCTTATTACCGGGAATCACGATTTCAATAAAAAGGGATTCTATAATATTATTGAATGTTGAGAGATTATCTAGAACGGTATAATTCAGTTTTTTAAGGATATATAAAGCAACGCCGCCACCCAGTCGTTCTTGTCTATTTTTATGAATAGAGTATGGGTGATTGGAATCACAAGTTAACCAGGTTTCAGTAAGACCAATTAGGGATAATGGGTTTTGTGAGGGCTTATCAAGAAGCGAAAGTAGATCATCGAAGTGCCTATTTAAACTTCTAATATTCAAATGAAGCAAGGAGAACGTATCATTACAAAATTCTTTCACTACATTACGAAACTGATTAACAGTTACATATTTAGAAACGTTGCGTTGAGCAGGATCATCAAAATCAAAGTCAAATTCTAGTTCTTCAAGTGAAGAGTTGATATTGTCCATAACAGAATTATCAAATGAATTGGCAGGGGTGTTAGCTTCATCCTCAAAAATCATCATCATTCACCGTATGGAAAGGGAATTAATGCTTATCAGGTGAACCTGCCATCATGAATTCAGAATCAGTATCCGAATATGAATAATTGACGATATGAGGAAATAAAATACATGATAAATTTTGGCGCTGTCAAGGAGAGATGGGGGAAAGGAAGAGTAAAATAGAGTATCCAAAGGCAGCAAGGAGAAAGAAGAAATGAACAAGATATATGCATAAACTGTACAGAACAAAGAAGATTGCTCTCGCTGAAAGAATAAACACGATTAGAAGAGATGGAATAATCACTAAAAACAAGGAGAGAAGAACAGACACACGAAGTTCATATGTAAGAACAAAAACATAAAATGAAACTCTGTCGGCATTACGAACATTAAAAGGCAATCGATACATGCAGGGGCATATCATGATACAGCAAAAGCAAACGATCAGCCATAAGGCCCTATGACAATAATAATTGCGAATGAGAAAAATATATGCATGGCCCTTTTGAAGAATTTTATAACAGAGAAGGAAAAAAAAGCATGATTGAATGATTGTATTACCCGATTGCATGGCCCATCCATTGGTTACAACGAAGTTAAAGATACAAAACGGCTGTAATGTAGTGACTGGATAAAACAAGTCAATCAGTGTGACACAAACTCATTTGCAATGCTATTTATTGAATGGAATAACTAATTCGAGTAACATAACAAGAAACAAAAGGATAGTGGGAAATATATATGTGATCTGTATAATCGAAATGCATTACCTGATTACCCGAGCCGATTTGTTAGTTGAAAATACAACATATACAATGGAAATAAAGTATTTGTTGGAGATGCCATGCAGGTGGGTCATCGTGATAAAAACACAATTTAAACCACAAATTATTGAATGAGGAATGTCATTATCATCAAAAGAATACACGTGTTGCAGTCTGAGTAAGAACATGCTGTGAAATACCAGCAAGAAAAACATGGCTCTTTAGACAGTGTAACTAAAATAAAGACAGCATGATGGACTTGAAGAACAATTGTATGAACCATCGGCGTGTTACTTCAGAGTGAAATACTTTAAAAAAATGCAATGGCATGGTTACAGGAGCCAAGCCTGTCGTAAACATAATTTTCTTTTGACATTGTAAATTCAGAAATAAACGAAGAATTTGGATATCATGGTCAAATGAGTACCAAGTACAACATACATCAACATGTGATTTAGAAATACCAGTGGTAGAAGGAATGTTCTTCCAATATTTTAATTAAACAAAGAGGGCATGATTGACGAATTACATTACTCAATAATAGTATGAATTATCAGCTGGTTACATAAAATAAACAAACGCGATACAATGCTATGATTGGAGAAGCCAGGCCGATTATGGTTACAAATCAAGGTTAATATTGCTATTATGTGTACATAAAACATTTAGGGGTGGTCGAAAGAATACAAACAGGAATTTAAAATGTGATTTGAAATAACAGGAGTAAAGGTATAGCTCTTTCAATAACTTAGCTGGAAAGCATGATTGATCGATCATGCTACTCAATTGAATGAACAATGAGCTGGTTACAATAAAATTTAAACCAACAAAAATACCAAATCAAATGAAATATTATTGTTAGATAAAACTGATAGTAATATACAACAAAGTACACATTGCTTTTATGCACTGAAAGGAAAAGAAGGACGAACCAGAAGAAGATGCAAATAAGGACCCACTCAAGAGCTCATTTGCCAATAGCCTACTAATTTAGATAAGTGGGTATGTTGAAAACAATGGGGTTGAGGAACAATATAGCTTTCAGTAATATAAAAGTTCCTTAAAAATCCCCTTAAAATTTCCATTTCAAAACTATATCGAAGATCCCAACAAGAGAAAATATGGTATAAATTAGTATGTCATTAATGAGACACAATAACATAACATTGATGATTCAAAAGAGATAGAATGTTCTTTGCTCCTGTCACATATATAAGATGATAAATACCTGATACTTGATTTGATGTAGACCATCAGGTAGCTTGAGTAACTTGTCAATTCCAACTCTTTCTCGACCTCCTCTGTCTACAAAGTATACCTGTTAAGAGAAGAAATGCTGCTCTATGATTCACAGAAATCAATCAGTCGAGGGCTAAGGCATATGAAATGATCAGATGATTAGTTTTAAGCCCATCTGATAAAGAATTATACTCTTGTATTCTTGATTATTTCATGAATTTTGTTTTCCTTCTCTTTATGAACATATATATATAATTTGTAAAGCTGCTTATTTACATGCATAATAAGAGTATGAATCACATAAAATAGACATTTCCTAAGGGTTTGTATTGCCTTCCATAGATCTTACTTACGTTAGCAATGCCAGGCGAGTCGAGGGTTTCCTTGGAAACCAAAGCCTCTACTCTAACTCTAGAGTAGCATCCTGCCTGGTCCTTGTAACCACACACATCATCCTTCTGAAGAGGTCGCTGACCTATGATGTTGACCGGGTCGGTGTACCATTCCTGCAGTTCTACAGTCAACTTGACATAGTCTGTTGTCATGGAATCGACCTTGTGATCAGGAGAAAGTCGATGGGCCAGTAGACGCACATAGCAGTGCGAGGCATTCACTATGTAAGTGACAATCAACTATAGGGAGGAAGAAGTCAAAACTTATCAAAAAGATTTCATGTTCTTGATGTAGAATTTCTAAAAAGTCTAAAATACTTGATTTTTCGCTTATGAACATATTTCATTTTAAGGCTACAAATGGCTCTCCATAAGTCCAACTTAGAGTTAAGTTCGACTTAGGATCTTTGTGAAACACTCCCTGGAGTAATAATATGCTCATTACGATCCTGTGACCCAATCAGAGCTTTGTATCTGTAAGAGCTATCTAATATAACACTCTGATATAAAGGACACATACCTTGACAGTGCCTTGCTTAGGAAGGTCCATGTAATCTGGATGTGTTCCTGGTTCATCTACGTCTGAAAACACTTCATGGCGATCCCCACAATGCATCCTGCTCCTAATGGTCCGATAACAATCATATATTACTCATGATCAATACACAGTCATATCAAATATCCATCTTATATTAATGTACATAGCTACTCAGACAATTCCAGAACAATCATTTTGTTCTTCTAATTATATTAGCAAGCACAATAATTAAAAAGAAAACAACCTTTTAAAACATAAAAATTGTAGAAAACAATGGCATTCTTTGAGGGAAATATTAGAAGAAAAAAACACAAAAATCACCCCCCCCCCAAAAAAAAAAAATGAATAAAACAACAAGAACAGTTTGATTGGTATGTATGGTGTTTAAATTGTCAAAACCTCAGAAACTATCAACATTGGTCATATAATTAAAACCTTAGCAGTAAGATGAGTTATGCAAGCTAAAGAATAGCCTTAATTATCAACATTCAGGCAACCATGTCGCAATGGCAGCACAGCTAAAGCCGGGGTAATAATCTCCAAGTTTGGAAGCGCTCAGTGATTCTAATAAGCGCTATATAAAAACTGAGTATTATTATTATTATTATTACAAAAGAAAAGAAAAACAAAGCTCTTCATCTCCAATCTTACCTACAAACACCAAAGGCCTTGAGCTGATTACACATAGGTTTGTTCTTCCTCCGTTCTTCTTTGGCCTGATATACAATGAAAATAGGAGAGTTTTGTATGTCATTGAGAGGAAAAAAATAGTTGATGAGAATTCTTACATATACACAAAATATTAATCATTCATATCAATAGATCATATAATCACAGTGTCTGTGTATTTCATATATTTTTGAAAATTTGAAGTGTACCAATCACTAAAAATGTTCTGTATGTTAGTATTTAAATCTTGTAATACTATATTCAAAATATGAGCTCCAAATATTACTTCTGTTAAGAGATTTTTGAAGTTTAAATACACTCTCAATTAACATAAAAGCAACTTGAGATTAGACTACTTACTACTACATACCTGTATAAGCTCACATCAAATAGGGCCTGCATGGAAGCCACGAGCTAGAAGTACTCATTAAAAGCAACACCCCCAGCATAACAATGATGTCTAAAAACTTTTGTGAGTGCATGTGGAAATATCTAGGCAGAATGTTAAAACTAAAATTAGTTGCACTTCCTTCGCTTCACATCTAATGCCTCAGTCACACCTTTGCATATTTGGCTTGCGTATTGCTGCGTATTTATGGAAGGCAATTTTAACATTTATTCTTATTTCTTAATATCAAGGAATTTATTCTTGATATCAAGAAATTATTTTCTGTTGTAAAGCAATGGTAATTCTTGATATCAAGAAATAAGAATATATTCTAAAACGGCTTGCCATAAATATGGAGCAATACGCAAGCAAAATACACAAAGGTGTGACTGAGGCATTACCGTATTATCTACATACAGATATATTCTTTGTTTGTAGATGGAATGAGTGTAGAGCAGTCTTACCTGTTCAACCTGCTCATGGGTGATTGATGAGGGCAATGGTTGTCCAGAGCGGAAGAGTATATCGGACATGTGAGCTAATGCATGAATGTTGTCTGCACTCACAAAGCTTAGAGACTGACAGCTCGAGTTCTTCTTCTGTATCAACAATAAAATTAGAGAGAAACTAACTAGATTATGACTCATTAATAACTTAACCTTTTGGAGATGATTACATCCATATTTACCTTAAGATTTATTCCAACTAGTTTTCATATCAATTGTGCTTTAATAGCTACATAATTACATGTTTGAAAAGCCTCCTTAATTAACGTTTCAAAATTAACAACATTCAATTGTTATAAAGGTAGTCTTCGATTTTGATGAGGAAACTACTTTTCTAGAGAAACCCAACACAGACATGAACATTCAAGTATGGAACTGCATTGGTTAAAGTCACATAGAAGTCAGCTCTCATGGGGAATTCGACACCGTTCGGGTGTTTACCCAATAACAGGTGTTGTCAATCACCGGGGTTAGCCTGGAGTTTTATGACCATTAGACCTTATGTAATGCTTTGCTTTTCATTCGCCCGAAGAATCTCTGAGCATGCCCCCGAGAGTCTAGGGGGTAATTCTTGACTGGCCAACGGGTTTGCTGTGCGCATATTTGTACTCCCATTAATGGTATTTCTACCAAGTCTGGTGTCAGCGAATTACGGCCTTCTGCACATGGAAACTGACTACCCAATCCCTTTAACATCCAAAGTTATCTTTATTATATTGTCATTCTAAACATATAATGTGGCTGTTAACTTTTTTGACCAAAATCCTTTTGCATGTATTCTTGATTAACATTCTTTCATATTCTGTAAGATTTTGTTGCAATTGAATAAAATTTTGAGACAATTTTTCCTCATTTTAAAGATAAAGTTGAGTTCTGGTCAGTCAATTGCATTGTGAAAGAAATGGTGTGGAATTGATCAGAAATGATTTTAAGAGTTAATTTGTATGAAAGCAGGAAAATAAGAGAAACAGAATGGTGAAAGTTTGAAATAAATTGGACCAATAGCAAAGTTATGGATGTTTTAAATTTGAAATCACTACATCTCAGCCAATATCAAATTGACAATTTGGCCAGTGGATTGTGACATCGTCATGAACAACTCTCCTGTTTGTCGTCTACCCTGAGCATCTAGAGTAAACAAACAACCCGCATCGACCCAAAAGACATACATATAAAAGCTGAAAAATAAAAGCTAACCTCTTTGAGTTGTGATTCAAAGTGTCTGATCATACATCCCATTCTCTTTCCATAATGAGCCTTGTTAGAAGGGAAATCATGATGGATGATGTACATGGCATCCGTAATCTCCACATCGTTGATCGCACCATCAGTCATCACTATATCACAAAAGAATTGAAATAAAAAAGTAATTAGAGTTTAACTGATTGAGTATTTTATAAGTAAATGGTTAATTGCAATGAATACATTGAATTTTCAACAAAAAAATGATTTTGACAATCATTTGTATGTGTCCTCCTAATTTAGTGGCTCTATTAAACATACAAAGTGTCACATTAGGAATCTTAAAAGTCTAATATACTAGACTTCGGTTGCAATTATTGTCCTCATAGCATTCAAAATATTCACTAAGCATTGACATCCAATTACAACAGAAGTAAATTTAAGGCAAATAAAGCACATAAGAAAAACATAGACCAAACTTAAATGCTTAAATGAGGAAGCATTATTCAATGGTACACTTGTAGTGGAAGCCAGTAGAAGCCAGTCTAAGAAAAGGCATACTTGCTATTTCCTGGTTAAAAAAATATTCAACGAGTGCAATAGCAGACAGAGAAGGATCGAATAAACTTGTGATAGCCCCAGCAGCCCAGCTAGCGCCACCTGACTGAAAGAGGAAGACACTAAGAACTCACCAAGGATAGGTATTGAGTCTGGTCTATGATGAGTGTACCATTCTTTCTTGATTCTCTCAATGTTATCACTGAAAGAGGAAGACACTAATAACTTACCAAGGATAGGTATTGAGTCTGGTCTATGATGAGTGTACCATTCTTTCTTGATTCTCTCAATGTTATCACTGAAAGAAGAAGACACTAAGAACTTACCAAGGATAGGTATTGAGTCTGGTCTATGATGAGTGTACCATTCTTTCTTGATTCTCTCAATGTTATCACTGAAAGAAGAAGACACTAATAACTTACCTAGGATTGGTATCGAGTCTGGTCTATGATGAGTGTACCATTCTTTCTTGATTCTCTCAATGTTATCACTGAAAGAAGAAGACACTAATAACTTACCTAGGATAGGTATTGAGTCTGGTCTATGATGAGTGTACCATTCTTTCTTGATTCTCTCAATGTTATCACTGAAAGAAGAAGACACTAATAACTTACCTAGGATAGGTATTGAGTCTGGTCTATGATGAGTGTACCATTCTTTCTTGATTCTCTCAATGCTGTCACTGAAAGAAGAAGACACTAATAACTTACCTAGGATAGGTATTGAGTCTGGTCTATGATGAGTGTACCATTCTTTCTTGATTCTCTCAATGCTGTCACTGAAAGAAGAAGACACTAATAACTTACCTAGGATTGGTATTGAGTCTGGTCTATGATGAGTGTACCATTCTTTCTTGATTCTCTCAATGCTGTCACTGAAAGAAGAAGACACTAATAACTTACCTAGGATTGGTATTGAGTCTGGTCTATGATGAGTGTACCATTCTTTCTTGATTCTCTCAATGCTGTCACTGAAAGAGGAAGACACTAAGAACTTACCAAGGATAGGTATTGAGTCTGGTCTATGATGAGTGTACCATTCTTTCTTGATTCTCTCAATGTTATCACTGAAAGAAGAAGACACTAATAACTTACCTAGGATAGGTATTGAGTCTGGTCTATGATGAGTGTACCATTCTTTCTTGATTCTCTCAATGTTATCACTGAAAGAAGAAGACACTAATAACTTACCTAGGATAGGTATTGAGTCTGGTCTATGATGAGTGTACCATTCTTTCTTGATTCTCTCAATGTTATCACTGAAAGAAGAAGACACTAATAACTTACCTAGGATAGGTATTGAGTCTGGTCTATGATGAGTGTACCATTCTTTCTTGATTCTCTCAATGCTGTCACTTGGCATGTCGTCTGTTGCTAGTAAGGTGTAGATGGACGCTGAGGTCAGAATCTATGAAAAGAAACAAGAAAACAGAAGTGTTATTCCAACTGCTGTCCGTCTATGGAACTCTCTCCCTGCCCGTGCTAGACACATTTCAGATAAAGGACTTCAAGCTTTTATGCAGGTTTCTTGGATTTCTATTATGTGACATAATATTATTTGTTCTGTTATTTTGAGTTGGTATTTTTTTGTTCCTTGTATCACCTGTTTTGTAACCATCTTGTCATTCTGAGATGCAGTGAACCACTTGATTGGCCCACCAGAGCTTTCAGTGAGAGTTCAGCACATTTTGTAAGATGTTTGATATTAGATTTCGATCATTAGCAAAGATGAGAGCCTCCCTACCTATCAACATCTATGGTCAAAGCTTACTCAACAGATCATGATATTAATATTGACATAGAAAAATACACTGACAATGACCTTGAGCTTACCTTCATAAGTTCTGTAGCAGTCTTCCGATCATTAGCAAAGATGATTGCTTTGGTTCCCTTCAGCATTCCTGATTGGAGCTTACTCAACATGACTTGGGTGCGCTGACTGGAATCCATCATCTCTAGGTTCTATTCACAAAAACAAACAAAATGATAATAATAATCACATTTAACTTACAGAAGTTCAGGGTTTTCTAAAGGTCTAAATGGATCAAAATTTTCTCCTCAAATTGGTAACAAATGTTTGTATTATCCACTCTTTCATAGTTAAAATAAATAAAATAACAGTTTATAAAGTGGAACAGTTTGATTGAAAATCGCCAATTTGTAAACCAAATTAGAGATGATAAATTGAACTCTGCATTGCCAAATTAAAACTTCAAACTTACAATTCATTGTGAAACTCTATTCATTGGGGTGCAAGATATCTTTTTACAATTGACTGGGAGTAAGTGATTATGTTACAGGACCCACATGAGGGCTTAGAGTTCCAGGTTACAACATGGGAGTAGTAGTAGAATAGTGAAGTACTGGAAATAGTAGAAGAAGAATAAGTAGTAAGATAGGTTAAGTGTTCACCTGTCGAACCCTGGCATAGACTGCAGCCTCTAATTTGTGAGTAATGACTACGAGTTGATTGGTCATGTATGTCCTTAGAAAGGAACCTATGGCTGAAGTCCATTCATTGGCAAAGACCAATAGCTGCCTTGGAGCTGACCGCCTCTGATCAACCCTTAGTACACTCAGGAGCTCCTGCATCATGATCTTCACCTGGTAGAATAGAGACAATGAAATATCTTCATCTATGCCATACACAGATGCACAGGGTAGTCCATGAGGGGCTTTAACATGTTACAGCAATAAGTTTGAATTTGAGTTATGACATTTTAGTCACAAGTTTTATTTGAAAATGCTTCAAATTATGGGTGATATTACACCAGAGACCGTGAAAGGACCTAGAGGCCTTAAGCAAGCCCTGGAGCCCGGCCACAAGCGATTTCACACTTTGAAGACATCTGGTCATACTACTTCCAAGTCGCAATTTCACATGATTATATTTTTGTTTGTGGGCCATCTTGGATGGCTCTTACAAAGTGGAGCCCAAACAGTTAGCATAATGGTGAAAGCCCCTGCCTATTGTTTCATGCCTTCATTTCACTTTTTCTTTAAACATGTTTAACAATACATGTACATTCATACAAGAACTTTTCTTTTAATGTCCAAAAAAAAAAAACCTAAGAAGTTTTAGAAGGCTTGTGATCCTTTTTTTTAACCCTACACTTCCATCAAATGCAACAAGCATATTGATTCCTTTGCAAATAAGTCAGTTACAAAGTAGACATGGAACACTTCATGATTAAAGGTTGACTTATCCAAAGAATTCTATATCACTACACGGTGCATGACAATGACTCAATCAAAATAGTCACAAAATTATGACATTCTTCAACATTGCACATCTCTATGCGCTTCAAAAGGACTTCATTATTAACCCGACATTAGCTGATGCTAAGTCAGGTAAAATACCTAAGTAATCAGGCATATTGAGTTAACAATTTAAAGGCATTAACAACACTTACCTCATCAAAGAAATCTCTGAAAAGAATGTTTGCCTCATCAAAGATCTAAACAGATTTAAAAATAAATTGCAAAGGAATTACTTTATTAGAATGAGGGTTCAAGTCAGTGGTCACACATCATAGAGAGCACATACCACATACAATTGCAAAGATAAGTAAAGATTTATCCCAGTTATACATGAAATCACTAATAGCCAATGTGCAATAAATGCTAACAAAATGTTGGTGGAATGTTTTTATCGCCATAGAACACTTTCCTGTCTAATTTAAATTTAAATTTCAAATTCATGGTTTGCCTAGTCGTCCGCTAATCTAAGCCAAAGATATTGAGCCTCAAATATTCACTGTAAACATCATCATGATACTTGGGGTTCACATGAAGCACGATAAGTTATTTTCCTTGGGCACATGATCATTGACCCATTCTTATTCAATTATTTCTTGTATGCATGCCAGATGAGTTACCATAGTTAATACAGACCTTATTTTGCAGCTTCTGACAAGACAAGGAACTAAACTAAAATTTATTTGGGACCTCTGTAGATCCACTGACAAGACAAGGACCTAGACTTAAGTATATTTGGGACCCCTCTAGATCCACAGATGGCTTCAGCAAAGGAATTCCTATTACATTATACTACAAGGAGTATCTCTGTTTACACTGTTCTACCAGGCATGCAATGATAACAGGGGAGACGTACATACCACATGACAGAGTCTGTTGAAGTTTGTCAGGTTTCTTTCTTTCATCTTCAACACACAAGGCAAGGTAGAAATCAAGATCTGACAGCCATTCACCAGCTGGACCTGGAGTTGAGAAAAACAGTTATTCAAAACTTTAAAAACTTCAATTTAATATGTAAATAAATATTGTTCCTAATTATTTGTTGATTCATCCATTAAAGCATTTCTCTATCATTAAAATATAAGTTAAACAAGAAATATGCTATCTAAATGGTATAAGAGGTACTTTGTAACATTATTATTATTTTTTTTTGGGGGGGGGGGTAAGGATGGGGCACTATGATACAATGCCCATCTAACACACTTAACAATTATATGTTTTATTTGAAACTTTCCAAAGCAGTGCAAGTTATGTACATTCCAATCCTTTCATTATCTTAAGATGGTGATAAAGTGTGTAATGAGTGTGTAATACAAACCTCTTGTTGTTTCTCATTGTTACCCCCATATAGGAAGATGGTGTTGATTGACTTGCTTGCCGCTCTTACAAACTTCTCACACAGCTGACATACAGACTCTGCATGCTCCCAGGATGTACATAGAATCAATGCCAGAGGCTGCAAGATAAATAGGAGAATATAAGCTTGTTCAGATATAACACTGTAAACCATCCCAAAAAGAAGGGGAAAAAAGAGTTTTCTTGAGTGTAAAATGATTGGCAACTGCATGCAACAGAGGTCCTGCATGTATTCACTGAGCTCTGTGTTATAAGATTTAGAATGTGAAGTGCGTTACAATAACATCATAACAAAAAAACGTCAGGATTTTGCTGCGTCTGAACAAGTTTTAAAAAGTCCATTTCATGTGGAGGGTACTATATCCACACATTGCTTTTTTTGATTGAGCCCCTAGACTTCTAAATTGTCCCATTCCAATAGACTCAAACCAGGAACCATCTGGTTCCCAAAGGTTAAGATTCAAGTGTAGTAAGTAACCCATTGTCTACTAGAACTGGTTGGCCCCTCTATTAGGCCTATATCATTCAGAGATGTCAGTTGTCAATGTTATAGTGTTCACCCTAATATACAAATGTAGTTGGTTTCATATCAAAGCAGAAAATGAGAGAAACAAATCAGTGAAAGTTTGAGCAAAATCGCATATAGAATAAGAAAGTTATGACTTTTTGGAAGTAATCAAAGTTGTAATCAATCAAACATAAATTGGCAACTCGGTGACACATGTTTCAAGGTCCTCTCTTATTTAGTTACTGAGTAATCCAATGTACACACCCCATTGCCTGGTGGTAGGTTGGTGTATGTATTTGATTGAAGCAGCTGAGTGATGACCGGTAGAAGGAAGGCTAGGGTGTTAGCTCCATCTCTCGGAGCCACGCCCACAAGGTCACGACCTCTCAGTACTGCTGGCCAAGCATAGGCCTCAAGAAGAGTTATGTTCATGTGTGTCTTTTCTCTCTGGTAAACCTAAATAATCAAATCAAGATAATCCATGAATCAATCATTAATGATCTTAAATCAACAAACATGATGAAGAGTGTCATTGATTGGAAGGAACTTGGTGACAAGAGAAAGACATGTCCCCTACTGAACAAAGATGGGTAGCATGATGCCTTTTTGGGGGGAAAATTAATTGTTGAAAACTATAAAAGAAATGATGAAAAAAGATAAGAGGAATTATTTCAAAAGGCATATCAAAAATATGACTGTGTTACAAAAGAAATAGAGTAAACGTTTTATTGGAAACTCAAATTGGCAACATAATTCTATGACACTTGTTTCATTAGCAAAAACCTTTACTTATTACTTTCTCAAATGATATTTAGTCAATATACTCTCCTAATGACATAACTCCGGGAAGCTCCAACACCCGCGCCACAGGCGTCGGAGCTTCGGTTCTACTCTCGTGGGGGCTACTAAAACAGCCGATGGGGCGATATTATCGTTAAGTCTGCAAAGGGAGTACTTACAATTTTGTCTTCATAGGTTGCTCGACTCCTCTGAGCATATGAATGACCACTTAAAATTATAATTTGAAGAAGTCTTCGATGGGAAAAAAAGGGTTATTCGGCCTCCTACACCAACGATTCTTCCATGTTGCAGCGTCGATTCAAAATGGCGAAGAGAAGGTACGCATGCGCGGCAGTGGCGCAGAAAATATGAATATTCATGCTATCGAGCGCCGATCGCTCGAAATCGCTGAATATGCACGACTCGAACAAACAGAGCGGTCCCTCGGCCCTTCGCAACCTCCCGGCACGGCCGACACAGAGCAGCACTGTGTGTACTGTGTTGACTGAAGGCAGCTTGCGACTGAACTGTCAGTCCAATGATTTTCTTGTGAAAACTTTCCTTTAGAAAATGATAATCAAAATTCAGTAAACATGGCCGTAATAATCACAAAATAAGCTTTGATTTCATACCTCCATTCACGAAAACTATATAAAAATCGCGGCAATCATGATGGAAATAGGTCTCTAATTTTGGACGTCGACGGGAAGCCCCATGTATCTCTCTGGGTTTTGCAGCGCTAAAGCACATCCTATAGCAAGAATTGACTCTCGATGATCCCGCCCTTTGCATAGAGCATTTAATACGCAACATAATGTGAGTTGTTGGTCATCTGTTGTGTGTCTCTTTGAGAACTGCAAAGAAATGAATGTGATCGACGGCGCGGCGGCATGCAGTCTATATAGAGAATATCATATAGGAAGATACCTAACACGGGGTAAGTCATACCCATTCAGCGTGCATTTAATACGCAACTTAATGTGAGTGGATAGTCATCGGTCGTGTGTCTACGGATGTTATGTTGAATATCCATGAGGTATCTCTGTCGTCACGCATATCATGCATTATGCATATCGCGTCTGTTTTCGCCCTGGACGTCGACACGGAGGAGGAGATAGCTGCACCAACTTCGGTCGGCGATCTCATTAAAAAACAATAGAATACAGAGGCTCGCGGAGACGTCGCGCCCCCCGCGGAGCCTTAGCGTATTACTTATATAGATAATCACCTTTTGGTTTCAGGCGATGGCAAACTATCACTTCTTCATCGATCAGAATGTATATGTATCTTTCCAAAGCGAAAAAGATAGCTACATCCAGATCGCCTCGTTTGTCCCATCACCTTCACCAACGGTAGTTATTTGCTTACTATTTTTTTTTTTTCAATAATTTTTTTATTGATTCCAAACAATACAAATCAATCATAGAAATAAAATACAGCTGTGTTCCTTGACATGAATTCAAAAACATTTTCATTACATAGATTGTACGATTGATGAAAACAAAAATGAAATCAGTTGTAACATAAAACAAATAACTATGGACATGTATTCAATCAGGAGCCAATTGTAGAGCTGCTGAAGTCAGTGGTTTAATCACTAGACAGGGAATACAAAGGTCATGGGTTCAATCCTCGGCCTGGCACTTATGTCCTTTACCAAGGCATTTTATCTCCATGGTTTCTTCCATCCAGGTGTTAAAAGGGTACAGGGTAGAATGTGAAAGTCACTGTGGTTGGGTTAGCATGTGCATGCCTATAAACAGGTGACTAGCTGGAATGCACTGTACAATGCACAATCATACAGGAATCCCAAGATTGTAAGCACATATGTCAGTTACGCTGTAACTACATGTAGTAAAACCAGTCATAAAATTCAGTAGGTTTTATTATTAATAAAAAGCCCTTGATAATCCAACTGACCTTCTTGATGACTTCTGGGAACGGAGCATTTTTGATTTGTCTGATCGGATCAGGAGGGAGGTCACCATGCATGATCACACCCATCTCGTTGCCATGGTGATGAGTAGAAGATCCAGTACGAGGTTCATCTTCAGGGCTGCCTGACTTCAACTGCTTTAGAAGACTGAAATTAAAAAGAATGAATTTGGTTCATTCATCATATGCTTATCTGAAAGAATGTGATATAATCATAGAAGGGAGTATGCTAGGACATAATGCTTGAGAGAACAAATCATATTTGGAATCCAATGAAAATGAAAGCTATTCTTACCTACCAAGCATACTTGAATTACATCTATAATAAGTATCATAAATAAGGAGAGATTGTAGTTTGAAAACAGAATTCAGTGATAGCGTATTGACTGGTTTTTAGAACAAAACCAGGTACCATTGTAAACCATTGAAAAGCTGGCACATATCTTGAAAAGTTGGTACTTATTACAGGCTTATTATTACCATTATTATTAAGTATTTTGCGACACCTGTGCCTTATGTTTTGGGTTAGCCTTTATTTTCATCATACTCCTTTACTGTTAAATTAACCCATACGTTATACGTTCTGGTAGAACACAATTTGTATTTTTTAAGGTGATTAGTACCATCTTAAAGAAGAAATTAACCTGCATTAAGTGAAGTCGAGTCAAGAAGATTAATGTCTGTGGAATATGTCAAGTATGCTTTTGAAAGTTCTGACCACTTATTACATATTATCAAGATAGCTGATATTATTCTACCTTTCTTGAATAATCTTGGCCCGTTCAGACGGGGAGGATGTCGGTGTAGTCTTTGCCCTGACTGGTGTAGTAACCTCTCCTTCAGAGACATCTGATTGTCCACTCGTTGAACTCATCTTATTCCAATCAGATGAAGATGGACTCTGTTGAGACGCTCCTCTGTGGGTTTTGTGTTTCCATGGTAACTTAGAATCCCTGACTGGGGACAGGAAAGTTGGAGGAGACTTGGTTTCTGATTGACTAGGTGTCCTGGCCGGTTGGGATGGTAACTCCTTTGGCCTTACACTCACATCTCTCATGAATGGCTGTCTGGTAGTGTTGGGGATCACAAGAGGTTTGTGGATCCCTGGTCTTGGAACAACATCCTCAGCAAGAGGACGAGGAGAAAGGGATGGTTGAGTTGAGCTCTTGGGAGACTTTGATGATTGAGATGATGGAGACGATTGAGGAGACTTTGATGGCTGGGCTGATGGAGACTTTGCTGGCTGGGCTGATGGAGACTTTGATGGCTGGGCTGATGGAGACTTTGATGGCTGGGCTGATGGAGACTTTTCCAACATCTTTTGAAGGTTAGCTGACTTCAAGATGTTTGATGGAGGGGAGGTTGTAGAGGAAAGAGGTGATAAAGGGCTCGGTGATCTGGTTCGTCCAACTTCGCTGGTCCTGACGAGTGCTGCAAGGCCACGCCCTCTACCTGTAGATGGAGTTAACTGTGATCCTTCAACATCTTTGGATGCACTGTCAGGACTCATCTTATCTTGGACCTGGACCTGGTCCTGGACCTGCCCTAGTGAAGGACTAGATCCTCTGGCTCTTGGTGATCTAAGACGAACATCCTCATCTGGAGCGTGTCGTACCAAGATACCTCGAGAGTTACTCTGCGTCTCTCCATTTAAAGTTTGAACAGAAGAGCTCTGACCTCCTGGTGTCCAGGGAACAGGTCCTGCACCGTATATCTCTGTCTCTGATGGCTCTACCTCCGTGATCCGAGGAGGACTAGAGATCTTAGGGGTGTATGTTCTAGGGGTCATAGGGCGAGAGCATCCACCTTCTGAGCTTCCTATCTCTGATACTGTCACAAGAAGGAAGAGTTTCATACATTTATGCATATTACTCTGAAATTTATTTTTGTCTTCTTAACACAAAAAAGTGATAAACAATGATCTTTCTTAAATTCGATTTAAGTCTTATTATAAAGCCTGTCAACATTATCCATTATCATCTAAAATTTGCCTTACATTTTGTGATATAAAATCAGTCTAATATCTCACAGATTTGCTTTGTTATTGAGACCAGTATTCAAAACATCATAAATGAATCAGCCCAGTAAACAAATGTAAGCAAATAAACGTTTGCATCCTTGAAGTATACAATTCCAGGAAAAGGTATTGGAAGATCTTTAAACCCTCAAATCAATTTTAACTGAAGGCTTTAAAGCAGAATTATGTGTTCAGCTCATTCGCTATATTAGTAATATTTATTTACTGTTTATTCAATTAATACAAAATTTAAAAGGAGATAAAGCAATATACACAGGAGAAAATCAAAAATTGCAATTACATCCAATTATAATGCAATGAATATCTGAAATTTACTGTAAAAAAAAAAAAAAAAAAATTATTAAAAAACATATTTTATGAAGAAAAAACGTAGTACCGTAATTTGGAGGAAAAAACAGAGTAATTCCGGCAAAAACAGAATGGTTGGCAGCTCTGTTTACAGTTCAGTGAAAGTCACTTACCTTCATCAAACTCCCTTTCAACACTAACAGCAAAACCCAGCTTTAGAAGCTCTTCGTTCACATTCACCTGCAGGGGGAAAAGGTAGTATCCACCATTTTAACAAAAGAAATGCAAGTGGTCTGCAACTCTGCTTGAATGATCACTTAGCATAATGAACTTTAAAAAAGAAAAGAAAAGTAAGTAGCTTATCACACCATGTGTGAATAGTACAAATGGGTACCTGATATGCTTAAGTGCTACAAAGTCGGCCAATCGGGTATGACCAGGATAAAGGCTCATTCACAAATAAAGTGGTAAACCATGGCAGTTTTATTTTAAAACCTTGTAAAACTAGATGGAACTTCGACTGCGCGCAGTCGAAAATGATGCCTCCGTCATGGAGCAATTTTACAAACCAAAACAGAAGAAATTTTTCAAATCAATTTCAATTGTAATCCATTATATACATATATGACCCTTTGATCTTTGACCTCATGACCCTAAAATCTACTCAGTTCATTGGCTCTGCAAGATGTCCTGAGTTAAATAGTAATCCATCTGTCAGTTCTAATGAGAATGCATTCACAAGCTATTTTTGCATACATAATGAGCCCATGACCTTTGACCTTTGACCTCATGACCCAAGAATCTACTCAGTTCATTGGCTCTGCAAGATACATACATGATCTAAGTTTGGCAGGAGTCCATCAATCTGTTCTAATGATAATGCGATCGCAAGCTATTTTTGCATACATAATGAGCCGCATGACCTTTGACCTTGACCTCATGACCCAAAATCTAATCAGTTCATCGGCTCTGCAAGTAACATACATGACCTAAGTTTGGCAGGAATCCATCAATCGGTTCTTGAGATAACGCGATCACAAGCTGTTTTTGCATACATAATGAGCCCTGTGACCTTTGACCTTTCATCTCGTGACCCCAATCAGTTCATCCGCTCTGCAAGATACATACATGACCAAAGTTTGGCAGGAATCCATCAATCGGTTCTTGAGATAACGCGATCACGAGCTGTTTTTGCATACATAATGAGCCCTGTGACCTTTGACCTCGTGACCCCAAAATCTAATCAGTTCATCGGCTCTGCAAGATACATACATGACTAAAGTTTGGCAGGAATCCATCTATCGGTTCTTTAGATAACGCGATCACGAGCTGTTTTTGCATACATAATGAGCCCTGTGACCTTTGACCTCGTGACCCCAAAATCTAATCAGTTCATCGGCTCTGCAAGATACATACATGACTAAAGTTTGGCAGGAATCCATCAATCGGTTCTTCAGATAACGCGATCACGAGAACGGGACGTACGGACGGACGGACGTACGGACAACTCGAAAACATAATGCCTCCGGCTACTTCGTAACGGAGGCATAAAAATGAATAAATTCAATTTCAAAGATGACCCATATCTATATTCACCTTACTATGCCTAATATGTAAACTATGTAATTAGTTGACAACTAGCTTAGTAAGGTTTTATGAATATAGGCACAAGATAACAGCTACACATTAAGGGGTGGGTTACTCTACCTAAATGGGACTATAACTAGGTTACAATCCTACCCAATATTCTACCTTTGGAGCTAGGATGCTAATGAGAATATTCTTGGGCCCCATTTCACAAAACTTGTCATCAGTGACAAATGACAGTTTTTGTTATAAGCTACTGAAATCCTTGCTTCTGATTGGCTATCAGCAGATTTTTCACTGACTTTTGTCATTTGTCATTGAAAAAAGGCTTTGTGAAATGGGTCCCAGTTCTTACCTGTCCATGTGGTGTGTTCACATGCAGAGTAACAAAACGTGTTTCCTTTTGACCAATCCCATGTATGTCCACCTGAGCTGACCGGTCTGTTAAATATACATAACATAGAACAGGTGGATTTAAAACATTTCTACCTGAGCTGACCGGTCTGTTATACATAACATAGAACAGGTGGATTTACAACAGAACATAAGCATTTCTACCTGAGCTGACCGGTCTGTTATACATAACATAGAACAGGTGGATTTACAACAGAACATAAGCATTTCTACCTGAGCTGACCGGTCTGTTATACATAACATAGAACAGGTGGATTTAAAACAGAACATAAGCATTTCTACCTGAGCTGAATGGTCTGTTATACATAACATAGAACAGGTGGATTTACAACAGAACATAAACATGTCCACCTGAGCTGAACGGTCTGTTATACATAACATAGAACAGTTTGATTTACAACAGAACATAAACATTTCTACCTTAGCTGAACGGTCTGTTATACATAACATAGAACAGGTGGATTTAAAACAGAATTAAAGCATTTCTATGAAAAGTAGATAAAAAAATTGTATAAATTCCTTCACCAAAGTCTGATTTTTAACAGGTAATAGACCCGACCAGAAATTTTATCTCGGGGTAAAATCATTTTATAAATTATCACAATAGCTTGGGAAATGTTCTTCTCTCTCATTTAAGTTACTAACCACTAGTAACACCATATGATTGATAGCTTACACTGTGCATGCATAGCATACTTACTGTAATGAATTATATCAAGTAACGTGTATCTACTTTTTAACAATTTGTACCTTCATAACTGAAAAATGCATTTTTCATGGTATGTTAGATTTAATATAAAATGCTAGAATGTTGCAGGAAAAGATTATAGTAGTATTTTGAAAAACAGAAGCTTGCCTCTTTGTTTATTATTTTTTTAACATCAATAAAACAATGACAACAAAATATAAGGAAATTTTAAAATAAGAGATAAAAGTGTATATATTCACAATAATTGATTACTTGAAATTTCACTGTATTAAAATCTAATATGGATTAATAAACAAGCGAGAATAATCAGTTGATAAACATAGCTCATGACCAGGAAACCAATATTTTTCTTATCTCAAGTGTTTTATTTAACCTCTTTAAGAGGAAGCAAATTTGAAGCAAGATGGAATTGCAAGTATCTTGCTACATTTATCTTTTAACTAACATTAGTGAAATGAAAGAAAAAATCAAAAAGATATCCCATCTTCCAAATTGTTGCATATAAGTTAAAATTGCATTGATTACACATGTAAAGGCAGGGCAAAGGGGAACCCCTTCATAAGGATGAATAACTGTCATTTTATTTCATAGATTTTTTTTGGGGTGCATTTTACTACTTCTAATGCGTATTATTCTTATATGTTAGTTTAATTCTGTTTTTACCTTGTGAGCTTTGGTGATGTTCATTATTTTTATTTTGTGTTTTACATTTTTATTCTGTTCAGGACCATGATGTAAAACAGATTTTGTATCTACAATGTATATCTGATTCTTGTTATCCTGATAAAATACATTTCAATGAAATAATTATTTTTATTTTTTATTTCAACTGTACTTTGATTCCAATCCTCTATAGGCTATGAAAATGTAACCTACCTTCAACAATATTCTTGAAGAATTCCACTGCTGCTATATCCCATTTCTGTGCTGGCCTGTATAAAGACATTCAATACAAAGAAAGGTCAGGATTCCAAACCTCTCAACTTCTCAGCCTCAAAGCAATAAAACACCGCTCAATAAAAAAAATTCTTGTTGGTTATGCCATCTCGTTAAAGATAAGAAACAGAAGAAGAAAAAAAAAAACAAGCTTGAGAAACAACATGCTTAAAGCAAGAGGAACATACATGTAATACAATGTCTGAATCATTTAACATTACAAAGCCTCATACTATTTTTTCTATAAATCTATTAAGACACATTGACATGCAATGTCGCCATCCTCTGCTATATAAGTGTTCACTTTCACATTCCTACAATGTGTGCTTAACACTATTTTTGTTGTTACATGTGTACAAAATATTTTGTTACTTTTGTCTTTCAATAGATTAGTGATACATAACATTTTCTTAGCGGCAGCTAACCAATTTTATCGGCCCATTAGGGACTGTCCTTATGGGGACTGCTGGTGTGACCAGCTGTCAACAATTATGTGTTGATACCTGATATGGCTATTGTATGCAACACAATATAGTATTGGGGGAAATGGCAAATTTTCAAGAAATTTTGTTGCCACTTGGTGTATTAAAATATGATCTTTTTATGTAACCACCACTTTTCTACCTCTCTTTAGCAAATGCAACTTGTAATGAGATATTTTTTGGTAGTTTTTTAAACACTTTTATGCCCCTTTGACTTTTGATGTTTGACCTCTTCCACCCAAATTTAATCAGTTCATACATGCATGCTCTATACATACTTGATCCAAGATTGGTTAAATCTTCTCAGTGTTTCTTGAGTTACAGCAGTAACGGAAAGCAGGATGGATGGACAGACGACAACCGAAAACATAATGGCTCTGGCATCACCTTTACTGGCGGAGGCATTAATAATGTTTCCAGGTGCTTCATTCTACAAAAAGCTTTCACTCATGATATATTATTACCCCAGTTCTGCCTGATTGTCTTCAATGGTGACATGTAGGGTAGTTGGTAGTAGACCATGTAGTCTGAAAGGTTTGGCTTGTGATGGAAACATCTTCAGTTTGGCTGGAATCTCCTTCAATCTGTCAATACAATAGGAGTGAAAGGTCAGGTCAGAAGGTCAAAGGTTAGTTTCTTCAATGGTAACTGACATACACTGTATAAGCTAGGATCCAGTCATGGTACCAGGTTTAAAACTATGGTGTGACTCTATTTGGGAGTGTCGTGGCCAAGTGGTTTAAGGCGCTTGACTGGAGATGCAAAGGTTGAGTGTTCGAATCCCGACACAGCACTAATATCCTTTGGCAAGATATTAACCTACAATTGCTACTCTCCAGCCAGGTGTTAAATGGGTACCCGGTAGGATGCGACCGTCATTGTTGGTCAAACAGTTTTTGAGCGTCAAGTAACGCCTCCCTGGAATGCTCCCAGGGAGTGGAGATTGTGCACATAGTGTGTGTGGGCAAGTACTGAATCCAATGACCGGGGTAATAGTATATCTGTAAAGCACTTAGAGGCGTTTGTATTAAAGGTACTATGTCCCTTTTGCAGCCAACCTCAAATTCTGTAGAACTTTGCAGGAATTATGAATATGTCATGTATGTCCTATCTGTGAAATTTAAACGTTAGCAGTGTCCTCATATTCAAATTATGAAAGGAAACCCGTTTATTTGCTAGACTTCACTGTCAGACACTATTGAGTGACTGACTGGCTTTTTTTCTTCTTTGGTAATAACATACATGAAAAGAGTTGTAAAGGGTACATGAGCATTTGTCTACATCAATAACCCACTTCTTGTGATGGCCAAGATTAAACTGATTGAATCTTTGCGCAGCATAAAACGTATGACCATTCGGTACAATTGTCTGAAAATCAAGACTATTACTTTTGGGCTCTATAGCCCTAAAGTCGATTTGAAAACTAATAGTCGTTTTTCCCACTTGAAGACATTTTTAAGCCCCACCTTTTTTAGGGAAGTTCTAAATTAGTATTATCTTTCAAATGCAGTTGGAATTTAACTTTTTCAATTTTTTTGGCCTGCAAATGGGACATAGTACCTTTAAGCGCTATATAAGCGGAATATTATTATTATTATTTGTTCAAAATTTTGAGATTATTACGTTGTCTAAAATAACAGAAGTTTAAACAGCCAGTCACTCTCTACCCTTTTCAACACACACACAAACACACAAGAAAAAAAAACACACTTATGAATATGAATTGAAGAGAATAGATAAATGACTTACCTATTGATTGGAACCAGGAATGACTCTGCATAATCCACTAGATGACACCTAACAATATAAACACACACAGAATCATATTATGATCATTACAATGATCACATGTTACAAGATGTAACTCCAACATGTATCAATTCAATCATGTCAATCATAGTGAGAAAAAGGTGAATTAATTCTTTCTATTATTTCAATAGAAACATGCCTGTACATATATGAAAATGAAGTATATTTTAAAAATTGATATAGATAGTAAACATGCTTCAGAGTATAACGTAACTTAGTAGGTATCATTCTTTGTACAATGCAGGTTTCCATGTTTTCAATATACATGTAGATTACATGTCCACCTACAACACAACAAATGAACTTACAGATCATGAAGCACAGTTACACTAATAATAAATAATATCAAATTTTTGAATAGAGCATAGATTGTATATGCACCACACAAGGTTCTCAAGGCGTTGCTTTGAGCTACTGTTTGCGTTGCTCAAAGCATTCAAAGAATTCTTTCCTATCGGTGCTAATTTAACACCTTGGTGTAGAGTGGCAATGTAAATGCTTAAGGACATTAGTGGTGCTGCAAACCATGTGATTCACAGTCGGATGACGTATCCATGACACCTCTACACTAGTTGCTTCAATCTTGCATTTGGTTTATCATGACATGTTTTTCTTTTATAGTTCCAAGACCTAACATACATGTATATATCTCCAAAACAACACATCACTACTTAATACATAGGTAGTTTTAAATTTGTTAGAACAAAGACATAATCATTATTAAACAGGTTTATAGGGAGATGGTCATCAGTTTCCAAGTGCAGAAGATCATAATTCACTGACACCAGACTTGGTTGAAATACTATTAATGAGTGTACATGTACAAGTCTCACACACAGCAAACCTTCAAGAAATACCCCCTAGTCTCTCAGATAATGTTCAGTGAGTGAAATAATGACTTTCCCACATGGAGGGATGGGGGGGGGGGGGGGGGTTGCACAGTATAAAATAAGGCCTGTTGGTCATAAAACTGAAAGCTAATCCTGATGATTGACAACACCTGTTATTGGGTGAACACCTGAATGGTGTCAAATTCGGAAATCTAGTATGCAATATGAACTACATATGAATAACTTTCCAACATTTATAATTTTGTGTTACATAGATCATACAAGTACAGTACATATAACATTAACTTATATAAAACCTTTAATTGAAAATAACTTACAAAGCTTTTATTCCATGAGCTGTCTGATAATTGCTGAGCACCCTAGCTCGGTACCATTTACTATCACTAGGCCTCTGAGCTAGATACATCTGAAACAAAACCAAAAAATAGTCTTGATTATTCATCAATGTACAGATACATACGTATAATACTCTTAATATCAATAGTTGTGATAAAATTACAAATTTTGAGAGAATTTTTATTTCAGTGTAACAAGATTCATAATGAGATATATTGGAGTGTTATCAGATTCAGTACACTATTGTTCCAACCCATTTGATATCATTTGAGTTTGGTTAAACACACAATTTGTATAGCCTATTATGAAGGTTAGAATTGCATCTCACACCTGTGAAATATAAGACATAATAGATATTTTGAAATCTAGCAATATATTCAGCACAGTCCCTCGTGCACACAGTTGTGTACAGTATATGGATGCAAAGTTTGTCTACAGTGAGTGGATTTCAACCTTCAAGTTCAGAAATTTTGAGAGATTTTGAACATGTACTGTTCATACATTTGTATGTGTGTGAAATGTGATATATTCTAGCAAAATATTTGAAGGATGTTATTAGGTTTTTAACACATGTTTAGCCCCTATCTTCTTATGTACTTGAAAAGAGTTTTAGGGGCTCCATGTCTCTATACTGTATCAAAAATATAAGCTTGGAATATTACTTATACCGACAAAGAGACATTTCAGTTTAAATACACTCTCATCGAGCAGTAAATTGTCTTGTTGAGTAGACCAGGCGCGGATCCAGGATTTCTTGAGGGGGGGGGGGGGGGCAACAAAAAAAACGCACCCCCCCCCCCACCCTGGATCCGCCACTGGTGTAGACTAGTTAAAGGACATGTATGCACTCGCATAGAACAGGGTGCGAACAGAACCTTAATCCGACTTGGGTTCCCCCCTTATACACAGGGTTTTAGGTTGTCCTTTAATTTCTTCCTACTCCTTCTCTGTTTACCTACATGTACATGTATAACCAAGCAAACACTCTGGGGTTAAATTTTATACATTCCAGCTTTACACAACTTATTTTCCAGGTGATTGGTACACTTTTAAGTGACTCAATGGCTTTGCTTCTAAAGGTAGTTTAGCCGTCTGTTAAACATTCTGACCCTGGCCTAGTACATACCTTGCCCTTGACTGGATTGTTAACATGGTCTATGACGTATTGGTCTGAAGAGCAGTAGTCCTCAATCTCATCACATAGTTCCTGGAACTGAATGGTCTCATGAGACACTCCTGGTCCTAGCACCTCCTTCCCCCAGAAATGGAAGGGGTCATCAATCTGTAAATGAACATTAAACATTCTTTTTCAACCACATATCATGCATGCTTTCATCATTTCATGAATATAAAACAAAATTATTTATCAGATTGCTAATTGCAATCATGAAACTTCAACTGTATTGGTAATACACTTCCGCTCTTACAAGGGATTGCTGACTTTCGTGCAATAATGACACCCCCCCCCCCCCTCCCTCTCCCTCTACTTCTTCTTCTCCGTAGCATCCGTCTCATTTCAACCGACCTTACTGCTCTCAACATATCTTTCCATGAAGATGATAACTTTGGTCTTCCCTTCCCTCTTATGTCATCCACTTCCAGATCCCACGCTCGATTCACAGGTTCATCATCTTCCCTTCTCAACACATGACTTATCCAGCTCAATCTACTTCTTTTTACCACTTCCACCAGTTTCTTCCAGACCCTAACCTTTCCTTCGTCTTTCAAAGTTAACCAATTGACAACTGAATACTCATATTCCCCATAGGTCTAATACAGCAAACACCTGGTTCCAGGATGCATCGGGTTACATTTGAAATTCTCAGATTCAAGTAAAACCAAAGACACCACAATGATGAAGCTCATGAATCGGTTAAATCAAGTCATGTCATAGGGAAAGAGTATTTGGGAGTCATACATAAATGAAACAGCAAAATAAAATACAGAGTCGGACTATATTCAGTTTCTATTGGGGAAAATAATATCTAGATCTACTGAATCCCCAAGAGTGCAAAATCATTAGGGAAAATAATAGGTCAGTTTGGTTTTACAACTGACAGATTTTATGTAATGGGGTTACCAATGAAATACTTTCAAAAGATCTAAGACTGTGAGAGGGAAATTTATTAAAATAAATGGTCCTCCTCAATCAAACTGAACATTCTCTGATCTCCAATTCCAAATAGGACGATTTCCCAGGAGATATTTTGGCTTCAGCAAGATTGGACGATTTGGAATTCTACCAAAAGAATAGAAATATAGAACCAATTTAATCAACAGACAAAAGGGGAACTAAAAATGCGCAAAGCAATTCATTTTAAATCACATAGTCCAGCACTCTTACAAACTGATCAAAAGAAAAACTGAAGAAAAGGTGATCAAATTAATTTATTCATTAAAAAGAAAGAGAAGAGAGAAGAGAAAAAAAAGACAGACTTACCTTTAAAATGGTGATGTTGGTCGTCATTTTAGCATCTATAGTTGAATTATCTGGATGAAATGTAAAGATACATGCAAAGGATATTACTTAGGCAAACTCAAATTGTGTGAAGTGTCATTAGTTTTAAAATTGCTCTCCTTTATAGATACAGCCACTGAGCCAGGCATGGCACGCAAGGAAAAGGGCGTTGTTTGGCATTATTAAATCAAACAAGAAAACAAATTAGGCCTACAGCAAATGAGCAATGCCAACCTCCTTTAAAAGTGACATAATAATCAGCTTGTTGATTGGGCCCTTTCTCTCACCAGAAAGAAGAAGAAGATCAAAAGGCGCTACGCCAACGGATCGAATGCTTCGAATTCGGGAGGCTTTCCGCTCGAAATGGGGTTGCTCCCTTGCATCAACCGGCCGCAGAGCCTCTGGCGTCGAAGACGGATGTGCTCTGCTAGAATTTCAGTAACATAGCCCGTCGCGTCGTTGAGCTTTTTAACTCGAGTCTAATAACTCGGGAGATATGTAAATGAATATACTAAGCAAACAAAATATCGGCAGTTCCCTTTCTATTCAAATAAAGATAGACCTAGGTCAAATATAATTAAGTTCTGCTTACCAGATTTTGCCGGGTATTTCCCATCTGACAAATTTGGCATGAACACACGTGCAGGTACAGTATAGTATCAACGTTGTTGATGTTGTTGTTGTATAGAGCATGCGTATTTTACACTGAACCCTACGTACGTTAGAGTTCAGTGGTGTTCTTGTGTGTCAACTTTACTCCGACCAATAGCTTGCTAGGTCATTGGTCTGACTATTTCTGTAATCGTCGAGGCGTGTTTGAAGACAGCAGACAAGCTAGAGGTCGAGAGAGGGTCGAATAGTTGTTAAATAGCATGGTTCTCTCTCACCGCCCCCAAATAAACATCACCAAGCACATTTCGAATAGATTTGAATTAGTGAAAATAAATGCAAGACGTGATGCCAATAGTACAGGCCTATAATTTTAATATTAAAAAAAACTTCCCAAATAAGCACCTGAAGTCCGAACTACTTTTACTCCCAAATAGTATATCTGGTCACGCTAAAGAGCTCTCAACCAATCAAAAACCAATACATTATTAATTAATGCAGGATATAAAAGAATATAGTTCAAACTTGGAATGAAAAAAAAAAGTCCAGGCGTTGATTTTCAAGTACCGCCACACATCCCGGGACCGTGTCTGCTGGACTGTATAGCATTAAAGGTATTACAAAGTTTTGGGAAATTTTGAAAATGGGTGAATAGTGAATCTTTAGGCCTACAATTTTGATATTTGGATGCCCCTGTGGATGTATTAAAAGCACTAGAAAGTTTAGCCCTGAAACACTTCTGCTTTCGAGAAATATTGAATATAAAGATTTACCGGTGCTCCCGGTAAATGTTGATAAATTTCAAAAAGCTCCTACGGCCGTACAATGGTAGCTGCGACCATGACAATCTCAGAATATGTAGTTGGGGTATATAATTTCCGAACGGGAATATCTAATCGGTCGATTTTATTCAATAAACATTGTTTTATAGCTTAATTAATATCATGACCTTGAGAGGGAGCTATTCAACATAAAGTGTTTATTATTTACAATTTCATAACTTTAGAGTCGATTTCGACCGCGACAACGATCACTGAATATTGTAAGATCGCATATGCTTCCAATATGTTCATTTGAACCAAATTCATGACCATATACCAAAACTTTGTATTACCTTTAACATGGAGACTAATCAAAATGGAAATTAGCAAATTAAGGCCATCGATGAGATGTCTGCAAGCACCATTTGACACTAATTACACGGCCATTCCTAAATCCTTGAGCAGAGCCTAGAATATGGCTTAATTATCAAGAGTCTATTATAGTCTCATATTGCAGACACTGTTACGTACAGCGACTGACAATAAGGGTATGTGCCAGCAAACTATAGTCGATGAACGGGGGTGATCCCCCCCATCTTTGTGCTTCTTCTCCTTCCTCCTCTTCTTCTTTTTCATTGAAAACATGAAGAAGGGGCGCTATTCATAATACGGATAGCCTGAATAGACCGTCGTCTCGTATAGAAACCCTATGAATAGCGACCCCGATTTTGTGTTATGAATAGCGACCCTCTCCTTCGATTATGAATAGCGGTCCTTACTAATGATGACCCTTCAATAGTTTCAAATTATGAATAGGTCCTTACGAATAGCGGTCTTTATGAATAGCGAGCAGACCCCCAATCAGGGAGGTGAGACATACAAGTCTAAGCTCATAATTGCAATAATTATATTTAGGTTGAATGTATATTTATTTTTTATTCAGTAAATGGGAGGGGACCTCGCAATTAGATACGTCACAGAGCTGTCAATTTGTGTTTGATTGATTGCACCTTCGCAAATTCATAACTTTCTTATTTTTAATCGGTTTTGCTCAAACTTTCCCTGACCTGTTCCTCTCACTTAAGAGAGAAGTTCTAATCAGCAGGGGTGGCGATTTCTTTTCGTGACCGGGGGGGGGGGGGGAGGCGCGAAATGCGAGGGACGAGGGAGCATAGTGAACGAGAGGGGCGAATCCCGGGGGGGGGTGGCATACTCAGAATCGCTTTGGACGGGGGTGTCCCGCTCAAGCTAATTTGAAAACCCTACCCATTTTCAAGGGTCATTGTGGGGGAATTTGTTTTCGAGTTTTGGAAAATTTGAAAAACCGGACCCATGTTTATGAGGACAATTTTTGTTTAAAGGTTTCGCAAAGTTTTGGTATGGGGTCATGAATTTGGTTCTAATGAACATATTGGAAGCATATGCGATCCTACAATATTAAGTGATCAGTGTCGCGGTTGAAATCGAGTCTAAAGTTATGAAATTGTAAATAATAAACTCTTCATGTTGTATAGTTCCCTCTCAAGTTCAAGATATGAATTAAGCTATACAACAATTAAATGTTTCGTGACTAAATCGACCGATTAGCTATTCCCGTTTGGAAATTGTATATCACAACTACACAAAAGTGTGTTGCAGTCTTTGGTTAGTATTTGCTACACATTTTTTGTTTGCACTTTTTCAAATTTACTAAGGAGAAGATCTCCCTAAAAAATAATTGAGGGGGACGCCCCCCCCCCCCCCCGGGGATCGCCGCCCTGCTTATCAGTGATCTGCTGTTCGCTAAGAATGCAACCAGAGCAGGAAGGGCATGATTTAATTGATATAAAAACAATACACGGTCATTAAGTGAAAAGGAAAAAATTAAATTTATGCATCATTCTATCAACGTTTGATTTATGTATATATTTGCTTCCGTAGACAGGGCATTAATTACAGGGTCCGTTACATGCAGAAGAGGTACGTAGCTTATACAGGGTGACTCACAAAAAACGGACTTGCATACTTCCAATGATGTTGGTTAAAATGCACCTGCTCCGTTGACTGCTTATTTCAGTCCTTTTTCGTTCACACGATTTCAGTAGAACTATGTTACTTTATGCTAATTCAGATTTTCTTTTTAATTTGTGTTTCTATATGTTGCAATAAGTTATATTTCACGTATTTATACTGATTTATTTTTGACATTCAATATACAGTGCGTCCCAGAAAAAACGAAACCGAGAAGTATCGATGTTCTATCATAACTTAATCACAACTATTTTTAATGAATGATACATATTTGGAAAGCTTAGAGTCTCCTCTTTCATGTGATGCTACTCAGATGATGCATATTTCACGCATGAGTGATTAAAAGCAATTTGAAGGAAGGAAACCAAAAAGACATTTGGCGGGCGGTATCTGAATTTCGAAGAAAAATTCACATTTCCAGAAGGTTGAGTTTCTGCCCTTTCATATAACACCTCAATCAGGAAAAATGAGCGAGGAATGACAAAGTTCTGTTTGTTTAAAGTAGTGCTTGCATTTCCATAATTTTATTAAACGAATTCGTTTTCACTGGGTGCCTGCTGTAGCAAAAAGCAGATTTGACAAAAGACTTAACTCCGTTTCGTTGACAGATTGGGGGGTAGTGAGCACATTTTTTTTTTTTTTTTGGTCCTCGATTTTTTTTTCATTTGCACCCCTCCCCCCCCCCCCCCCTTGAGCGCCAGGGGGGGGGCCCAACCCCCCAAAGAGGTAAAAATCACGTGATTTTACATGATTTTTTTCTCAAGGGGGGGGGGGGCCGGGCCCCCCGGCCCCCCCCCCCCTGAATCCGCCACTGTACTGTAGTCTCAAAGGTAGGGAGAGGGGGTTTCTGCGGAGGTTGAATTAAGGCAAAAGAAAAAATGCCACCGTTTGATAGGTCACACCCCCCCTACTCCGGGGTCTGAGGAACCGCATACGTGTTCCCAAAATGTCCGGTGGAGGGGTCCGGCCCGCCATTGACTTTCATTCCGGAGATATGGGGGGGGGGGGGGGGAAGCTTTCAAAAAGAGGTAACATGCGCATACGCGTACCCTAAATTACATTTACCGTGTTTACACAGTGATCCGCCTTGAGGGTTGACCCTCGAGGCGGATCACTGTGTAAACACGGTAATTGAGTAGGGGGGGGGGGGGGGGTAGGTTAGAGTACCTATATATAGGTACTCCAGGGTAGGTCACCGATTGATAGGTAGTAGACGGAGTCGTGATTGACCTTTCTTGTGCGTTACATAGTATACCTTCATACGCGCCATTGCAGTGGCGGATCCAGGGGGCCCGCCCCCCCCCCCCCCCTGGCCCCCCAAAAAGGAGGGGAAAAAGGGGGGAAAAAGAAGGAAATAAAATGGGAAAGATATCAAAGATATCAAAATATGCTCATCTGACCGTAATTAAATGCCTAAAACCCCTTGACTTCTGGGGTCTCGCCCCCCCCCCCCTGGTCCTCACGCCAATTAGTGTCCTGCCAGCGTCACAAATCAGGTATCAAAATATGTTCATCTGATTGTTATAAAATTCCTAAAACCCCTGAGCTTCTGGGGGCTCCAACCCTGGACCTGACAAATAAGGTATAAAATTATGCTCATCTGATGATAAATAGATTTATAAACCCCTGAGCTTCTGATGTCTCCGCCCCTGGACCCAACACCAAGTTGTGTCCTGCCAGTGTAACAAATAAGGTATAAAAAAAATGCTCATCTGACCATAATTTATTGCCCCAAAACCCTGAGCTTCCGGGGGCTCCGCCCCCTGGACCCCATGCCAATTTGTGACCTGCCAGTGTCACAAATAAGGTATAAAATTATGCTCATCTGACGATAAATAGATTTATAAACCCTGAGCTTCTGATGTCTCCGCCCCTGGACCCAACACCAATTTGTGTCCTGCCAGTGTAACAAATAAGGTATCAAAATATGTTCATCTGACCGTAATTTATTGCCCCAAAACCCTGAGCTTCCGTGGGCTCCGCCCCTGGACCCCATGCCAAATCGTGACCTGCCAGTGTCACAAATAAGGTATAAAAGTATGCTCATCTAAACGTTATTTATTGCCCAAAACTCCTGAGCTTTCCGGGGCTCCGCCCCCTAGAATTCCACGCCAATTCGTGACCTGCCATTACAAATAAGGTATAAAATTATGCTCATCCGAATATAATTTGATGTATAAAACCCCAGAGCTTCTGAGGGCTCCGCCCTGGGAAAAGACGTGTAAAAACACGCTAATTTTACCTTTTTTTTTGGAGATAGGCCCCTCCCCCTGGCGTTCAAGGGGGTGGGGGGGGGGGGGTGCGATTTTTCACATTTTCGAGGGCCAACACAAAAAAAATGCTCACTACCCCCCCCCCCCCCCCCCCCCCCACCCCCACCCCAACTGAGCGAAATATTGGCCGGCACGGTTTTCAAATTTCAGCACACTAAATTTCAAATTGATTTCAATTGTGTGCCCCCACCCCTAAGAAATCCTGGATCCGCGCCTGCGCCATTGTGCCCATATGCCCTCGTTCCCATTGCAATGAATGCACGTTGTACATAAATGTAATGTTTCGCTACAATAATTTTTATGAAACCAATGACGGATAACGTTTGGTTACTTTTGCCCTCAAGGTGTCTGACGAACTGCCGACTGGTCTTCACAAATCCATTACAATACACCATCATGTCCACCAAGTACAGCGTTTTTTAATGAAAACTCATTAAACAACCAACTATGAATCAAAAATTACCTCCGACGATTATAGTTGGGCAATTTAATCCCACGTTGGTGTTCTTCTCGTCTCTTTCTTGTCAGCTGATTAACTTTCGGTCCATTAATTCACAGACGTATCTCTTGATCCATTACATTTCGACGCCATGAGCAGGCCTGTCCTCATCTACTCGAGATTGCCAAATAGCCCGCTATATCTGATCCTGGATATTAGCCCCACCTGAAATAGCGGGATATTTGGCAGCTGAAGGTGCAAATAGCGGGCCATTTGGTCGGGAAATCATCGGGACTATTTTGCAAAATATCCCGCTATTTGTCCGCGGTGCGTTTTCACCAGCCCGAAGACTCGCAAGTATGCGCGAACGCTGAGCAAAATATCTCGAGCTAATTTCTCGAGCTCGAGTTTCGAGCTGATGAGAACGCGATTTGTAACTACGGGCTTATTAATTATTTCCCAAATCAGAAATAGCGGGCTATTTGGCAATCTCGAGCTGATGAAGACTGACGAAGAAGCCAAGAAGGTCACACTCTTGTGACTCCATTAGTTACTTTGTTTTGATAATTAGGATAACGAGGTCGTATGCATTAGTAGCCGTTAAGAATTCCACCAATGATGTTATGAGGTCGAAATGATACATACCATAATATGGGGACCATATACACCTAGATTTAAAGGGCAATCTTACCCTTCTAATAAGTTTGAAAGCAGAACAATAAGATAAGCAGAATGGCGAAAGCTTTAAATAAATCGGATAGATAATACAAAAGTTATGAATGTTTGAAATATGAGATCACTTAGTCTATGGGAATCTCAAATCGGCAGTTTGGTCGCTGGATCGTAACCCCCCCCCCCCCCCCCCACTCCGTGAACGGAGGGATATCATGCGTGTTCCCAAAATGTCCGGTAAAGGGGTACTTTTCACGCACCAAAGTCCGGCTCGTAGTACACAGAAAATCCGGCCCGTATTGCCTTTACACACCGGACTCAGGGGGTGTTTTCAAAAGGAGGGAACATGCATATGCGTACCCTAATAGCACAGAGTGAGGGGGGGGGGGGTCGTAACGTAATGGCGGATAACTCTCCCGTTTGTCGTGTACAGAAATATCATTAATTTCTGTTTTCTTCCTAAGTGCCTTCTCGTGTAGGGCACTACTCAAGTATATTATGAATAGCATATTAATACAGGTCATTTAAAGATTAAAACTCCTTCCAAGTCATACTTTATTTTTAAATATAAATTTTACTCATTTTGTGTATTGAAACAAATTGGAAAGTTGTCCGCCACTACATCACAGGAAATTACCGATTCAGCCAATTTGAAGAGCACATACCTATTACAATTTTCAAAAATTCATTTCTTTCTCATTTCTCGTCCTTTACGAGTATACCTCTGCGATCTTTCTGCTCTCCTCTAAAGTAGTTTGCTATCAAGGTAGGATTTCCCTTTAAGTGTGTTTTCCTATGTGAAACCAAGCTTGCACTTTATCTCGATAAGGGGCGCTCTGCAATTTACGGAATGATAATGTACCCACTATGGCAACAGCAAACATCCACAAGTTATATTAATAATAAGTAGGCCCTAACACTATGTGACTTCTTAATTCTCTCTTCTTAATATCAGCAATGTCAGTGTGTGTATGTACATGTATATAATTACACGAAGAAAACTATCATCATTTATTAATTACTCACCCCAGCTCATATAACCAAATATTTAAAAAAAATTGTCTTAAACGAAATGGAAGGCAGAAACAATCATAATCGCGATAAGAATAAAATGACAATAATTTATTGAAACAGAAAAGAAAGATAATCATAATGGCTACGATATACAGACGAATCAATCTATACGAAAAACACTCGCTTAGCCATCACTGATGTGCCGAAGAAGGCGGAAAGAAATTATAAATTTAATGTGCTTCTGTCTTTTAAATATGCTATCCGGTTTATGACCAATTAAGTTGTCATTCCTTCCCCTATTCACCAATGATAAACACATGACCTATTTCAATTCTAATCAAGATTAATTGCTCAGTAATTTCGATCTCGCTGCTTGATCAACCAAGCGGAACTTGTAAGGTCCATGCGTGGTTTGGTACATCACTCTCAACTAACGATACCATTCAATGAGATGGCTCCATAGATAGGGAATAATATTGTTGCTTTTACACAAACTGTATCGAATGATAATAACGATGATGATGATGATACTACTACTACTTCTACCACTACTACTTGTACTACAGCTGCTGCTGCTACTACTACTACTACTTCTACCACTACTACTACTTATATTACTACATACTACTACTACTACTACTACTGCTGCTGCTGCTGCTGCTGATACTACTACTACTACTACTACTACTTCTTCTTCTACTACTACTACTACTACTACTACTACTACTACTACTACTGCTGCTGCTGCGACCACTACTACTACTAGTACTACCACTACTGCTACTACTACTATACTACTACTACTCCTGCTGCTGCTTCTACTACTACTACTACTACTACTACTAGTACTAGTACTACCGCTGCCACTACTATACTACTACTACTAATGCTGCTACTACTACTACTACTATTACTACTTCTACTACTACTTCTACTACTACTGCTACAACGTGGTTATGTAGGAGGGTTAATCTGATATATTAAATCCCCTGCAGGTGTGTTTATGATGCAAAAAGTTGGAAAGAAATGAATGGAAAAGACCGTAATTGGCTGTGGGAAAAATACCCCCTCTCCCTCGTGAAAAAAATCTAAGGTCTGGGCCACGTCTTTTATAAAACAGTAGCGATTAAATAATTGCAAATTATATGTACATAATAGAGAGGGGGAATGTCCACTTGCGATCGAATGAAGGACTGGCGATTGATTCAGATCAATCGCAATTCTTCATAAGACAGGGCCCTGAAATTCTTTAGGCCTGTTATGATGCTTATTATATCCTTCATCACGAAATTAATGGGAAAGATAACGTAAACACACAAGGTTGCAATGCTGATGGGCTTCTCTTACTCGAACCCTTTTGATTTTTGATATAGGCCTATGTTAAAGGTATAGATTACTTTTGGAAACGCCCCCCTCTCAAAAATGAAATGGAAGCTCTTATTACCAATCATGTGAAAGAATATGTTTTGACTAAACGTGATGATACAAATTCTGCCGGAAACCGCCTACTATTTGGTAAATTATCATAATTATGGATCCTGGATAGATATCGCGAATGCACTTCAACATTGAACCTTTGGGCATATTATTTCAGTTTTTAGCGAATATAGGTTGAAGTATTGCCATCTAAACCTCTGAAGGCAATATTTAAACAATATTGAGTGGATATTTTGCACCCAAAACCCTTGAACCGCAATTTTACCACTACCGGTTTATACCTTTAAGCAAAATCAAATGTGTTTTATATAGTAAGGTGCAATATCTCTCTTTTACAAGAACTTGGTAAGGCATATGAATAACCTATTTACACAAGGGATCCAGAAGGGTCCCCCTCGTACCCTGAAATAAAGCTGAAAATCCGAAATTCCTCAAGGCATGCTATGATGCATATCATCTTATTTGATTATGACTTTCTTCAAAGCATCACTATCCATCCATGAATATATATCCGTATATGCTGTTCATAGGAAGATGGAACGTGTAATGAGATCTATAAGCTATTACAACAATTTGAAAAGCTAGAAGTTCCGGAGCAATAACCTGTAACATGTATTACAAAAAATAATCCACCTGTCACGCCTTTACAGTACTCTGATTGGCTATTCTCCTTTCAATGAAGAAAAAAAGCTATCTCGCCATTTTCGCTTGATCAACCAACCCACGTTTCAGTAAGTGCGCATTTCAGTCAGCTCCCTCTCATTATCTCGAGTACATGTAATGAACTTATGAAGTGCTCTACAAATATACGTGATTGCAGCCTCAACACTCCATTAATTTATCTCTGCGTACTTTCTCGACATCGGAAGTAGGGCGGGGGCGGGTTCATAATACATCATTATGCTTTTGATGAAGAGAGCCTGTTAGATGGTTCAATGATTTGCGATTAGAGGTTCGATAGACCAATGATGAGAAACGACTGACAAAATAATGGTATAACAAATGATGGCAAGCAGGCGATTGCAACTACTTTTATTTAAATGCCTTAGTCACACTAGGCGTACCACCGTTTGCCCACTTAAGCTAACCAGAACAATTTGCAAAACCATTACTGTAATTGTGTTACCACTCATGGACAAATTTGCGAATGGTTGGCAGTTGTTCGGCTTCATCAGTTAAAGGGCAAGTCCACTCCAAAAATAACTTAATTTCAATAGAAGCAGAAATATCAGGTAAACCAATCGAAAAAAGTTTGAGCAAAATCAGATAACTAATAAGAAATTTTTGAAATTTTAATGACATGAAAAACTTCGAAAATCACAAGACAAATTGGCAAATCACTCATGAGTCTGTGACGTCATTGCCTCCTTATATTGATTATATAAATTTCCAATTTTCTCCCTAAAAATCTTATTTCCTCACACCAGCCTCCAAGTTATATTGATAGTAATATATTTTTGTGTGGATGAACTAATAGAGAGGAATTCTTTTTTCAGTTAAATCATGAAAAAGAAAAAAAATGCTATCCGTAATAGCCTATATATTTTGAGTAGCTAGTGCCCCAAGGGAGAAGGCACTTAATAGGAAAACAGAAATTAATGATATTTTTGTAAGCGAAAAGGTGAAGAGTTATTCGCGACTACGTCACTTCCACTGACCAAACTGCCAATTTGAGACTCGCATACATTTAGTGATATATTATATTCAAACATTCATAATTTTATCATTACTGGTCTAATTTATTTTGCCATTCGCCATTCTGTTTCCCGTAGTTTTCTGATAACATGCAATTTAACTCATACACGGGTTTGATTGTCCTTTAAATAATGACCCGACACACAGTATTCACGAAACATGAGAAGAGTATCTGTTATAGAAATTTGCAAGAACTCATTATCAGGTGATCATGTATTAACCACTCGTAACAATTCATTTTGAGTCAATTTCTAATCCTATGGCAAAAAGCCTATATACAAAAACACATAATATTACAATAGCACATGAAATCATACATTTATATATGCATGTATAAATACTCTGTAAGAGGCAAGTACTTTCTTAATTTACGAATAAGCGGGAAATTCCTAGTTAGCATTGAATGTTCTGCATGTAGCGGTTGCCTATGGAGGCCTTCCTAACGTCCAAAGAAAAACATTTGACGCATTTGAATGGCTATAAAGTCTGTACAATTTATAGAATTAAACATTCCTGAATTTGCTTGGAGCAAATTTCAGGACACTCTCCCTGTAAAAATAAGTGATAATAATGGGGCAATTCATTAAATAAGAATGTGAGATTCGTAAAAGGTCTTAATCTCGGGCTATCATAGATTATTTACGTATCAGTGAAATAGACTATACAGTTTAATAGATAAAGTTTTTTCCTCTAATGAAATCAAATATATAGGAATTTTTTTTCTTCAGTCTTTGGTGAGAAGTATAAAACAATTTTTCACATTTTTAAATTCGAAAATCTAGTTGAAAGTATGGGGTCAGTCTCATCGACTACAATCAATAGCCTATTTCCCCCAAGGTTACGTCCCCTCAAAGACATCGACTGACCTCACAGATTCAAATAGATTTTCTCAGGGCTCAGGTCGTATACTTGTATATTTTTACATTATCAATCAAATATCTTTTCAAGATGTTTTTGTCAAAATTATGACTGTTGAAATATTTACACATCATACGAGAATAAAATATAGTGACAACGTTGTTTCTGAAGTCTGAAGTATCAACCACGGTTAAAACAATACAGGGCATGTGAGGCAAATGAAATAGGCATGCGCTAGATTTGAGGAAGTGTTCGTTTAGAAATCGCTTAAAGGTAATACAAAGTTTTGGGAATTTTTAAAATTGGGTAGATAGTGAATCTTTACAATTTTAATATATTTGGATGCCCCTGTGGATGTATTATGAGCACTAAAAAAATTAGCCCCTAAAACACCTCTGTTTTCGAGAAAAATCGAATATAAAGATTTACCGGTGCTCCCGGTAAATTTTGATAAATTTCAATTAGCGACTATGGCCGTACAATCGTAGCTGCGACCATGAACATCTCAGAATATGTAGTTAGGATATATAATTTCCAAACAGGAATAGCTAATCGGTCGATTTCAGTCAAGAAACATTGTTTCATAGCTAAATTAATATCTTGACCTTGAGAGGGAGCTATACAACATAAAGAGTTTATTATTTATAATTTCATAACTTTGGACTCGATTTCAACCGCGACAACGATCAATGTATATTGTAGGAACGCATATGCTTCCAATATGTTAATTTGAACCAAATTCATGACCCCATACCAAAACTTTGTAATACCTTTAAACTTATAATGCTACTTCAAGAGATCAATCACCCTATAACAGCATATCACATTTAAAAGAAACGTATTCCTACAAGCCATATTCTATTTTATATAATTATAATAAATGTTTTTCTTTTGTTATGTTTTTGTTTTGTTTTGTGTATTTTTTTTTTTTTTTTTTTTTTTCCATCTTTATTTCACAATTCACAAGTTTTACATGTCAAGAAAATAATTACATGCATGAAACATCAAAATTAAATCAATCATAAAATATGCAAATATAGAAAACAAACATTCAGTACAGGAGAGATTAAAAAAAAGTGAACACCTACTTTTTCAGTCTCTAAACACTTGCCATTTTTTCTCATGGAATTCGAGACGATTCTTTTTGAAAGCAATAATACGTTCTGTTCTTTCTAAATGTCTAACAGAAACTAGGAAAGGCTGAAACTTGGGAATCGTGTTCTGTATCTTACAAGAGAAAATGAAATATTTAGCATGGAGTATAACTGTGTTTACTAAATAAAAATTATTAATCATTAAAGTCCCAAAGCAAATTTCTTCCTCAGAGAACATGTTTTGTCGAAATTGTTTATCTTTAAGCCAAGAAAATATTTCGTTCCAGAATTTACACACAATCTCACACTTTAAAAAGAGATGTAATAAGGTTTGTGGATAGGTTTCACAGAAATTACAATCAGGAGATTCATGAATCCCCATTTTACATAGCAAATATTCAGTCGCAATTTTCCTGTGAATGAACTTAAATTGGAAATTTCTCATTTTATTTTCATTTGAAGATTTGTAAATCAAAGAGAAACGATTTTTCCATATTAACGAGCTGTTCAAATCAACTGATAAATCAGATTGCCATTTATTTTGGTGATCTGTTTCTGATATTGAAATTGTATGTTTTTTCAAAAAAAGAAGGTAACATAATTTTGAAACTTTTTTCAGTCTTAGGAAGTCATTCAAAAGAATATCGCTTGCATTCAACAACAATAAAACATCATGTTTACAGTCACCATGCTTTATAGTATCTTTCCAATTCTTAGGAATGGCAGCTAATATTGAAAAATAGGTTAGAAATGAATCTGAACCATACTTCTGTAACACTTGATCAAACGGTATAAAGGACCCATCATGGTTTAATATATCTTTTATATATATCATATTTTCTTTAAACCACCTTTCAACAAAAATCGGTTTACCATCAATCAAAATGTGAGAGTTAAACCATAAGGGTTGTGAAATGATTTCCTTAAACTTAACTGGATTATAGTACTTGTAATGACACCACGCAGTAAGAACATCCTTCCAAAATGGATCTATGTTTTCATTAAAAACCATGTGCTTTGAACAAATATTCCACTTAAAAAAGTGGTCTCCGCCAAACTTTTTGAGAGATGATTTCAAAAAGATTTTCCATTTACTTTCATTTTGATAATCAAGGTATCTTTTAACCCATGTAATTTTCATTGCATCATTAAAAGATGACAAATGGAGCATTTTTAGACCCCCTTCGTTATATTCATTGTAAAGTAGGGAACGTTTGATCTTGTCATTTTTGTTACTCCATACAAATTTGAATAATAATTGCTGAATTTCCACAATAAAGGACGGAGGAGGGTTGGGTATAGTGCTCAAGAGATAGGTCAGTTTTGGAATGATAAGGGATTTTATAATAACAATTTTTCCATAAAGCGTAAGGGTTCTGCAGTTCCAAATATTTAAGGTTGTTTTAATATCCTTAAGTTTGGGTTTGAAGTTGAGTTCATAAAAATTCAGGCAATTGTTGATAGGGATATTAACTCCTAAGTACATGAAATTATCCGACGGCCATGTAAATGGGATATCACGACACAATATTTGTTTAAAATCCCCCAATCTTATTATATTACACTTTTCAATGTTAATTTTCAACCCAGACATATCTCTAAAAACATCCAAGACTTTCATACAACGTTTAATATTTAGTTCATTTGGCTCAAGAAAAATAGTTGTGTCGTCTGCATATTGACTGATTTTGATCTCCATATCGTGAACTTTCAAACCTATAATGTATTTATTTTGTCGAATTAAAGAGCCGAGGAGCTCGACCGCTACGATGAACAAATATGGAGATAATGGGCACCCTTGTCTTACTCCTCGCTGTATTTCGAAGGGGTTTGAAGAAAATCCATTGTTTATTACACACCCATCAATATTGAAATATAACAGTTGAACCCATTGGATAAAGGCTTGATCAAAACCAAAAATGTTCAAAGCGTAATATAAAAATTCCCAATCAATCATATCGAACGCCTTTTCGAAGTCAATACTCAAAGCCACGCCTTCGATATGATGTGCTCTACAGAAATTTTGAATGTCAATGAATAGACGTATGTTTTCTCCAATGAAACGGCCTTTGAGGAAACCATACTGGTCATTGCTTATCAGTTTTGGTAAAACCTTTTGAATACGTAAAGAAAGAAGCTTCGCTAAAATTTTATAGTCACTGTTCAGGAGCGATATTGGACGCCAGTTCTTAAGAGATAACAGGTCCTTACCCTTTTTTGGAAGCAACGTAATAACACTTCGTCGCATTGAATTAGGGAGAGACTTTTCCGAAAAAGAACTATTATAAACGGAACATAACAGTTCCTTTATTTCGGGCCAAAAGGCTTTGTAAAATTCAATAGGGAGACCGTCAGAGCCTGGTGACTTATCGTTAGAAAAAGTTAAAATAGATTCAAAACATTCCTTTTCCCATATCTTTTCACCCAAACAACTTTTGTCTCTCAAATCTAATACAGGCAAGTTCAACTCGTCTACAGGCGCAAAAGATCTAGCACCTGTGATATTCGATGAATACAAACGATTATAAAAATACCTTTCTTCCTCAAGAATACCTTTTGCATCAGTTACAACGCCGTTCTCAGTCCGTAGTCTTGAGATACATTTTTTCTGAAAGTTTCTTTTTTCTAGATTGAAAAAATACTTAGTGTTGCGTTCACCCTCAGCAATCCACTTAGCCTTGGTACGCACAATGGTACCACGCACAACTTCTTCTTGTAATTCTTCAAATTCACTCTTTTTACTTTTTAGTTCGTTTAGAAGTTGCTGGTCATTGACAACATTGTTTGCATCATTCAACTTATTTATTTCTTTTTCTAATTGCTTTAATTTTGTCTGGCGATTGTTTTTCTTTTCTTTTGCAATTTGTGTAAACTTTTGTCTTACTTTGAACTTTAAAAACTCCCAGGTCTTTTTTGGCTCCTGATCTTTGTTTTCTAATAAAACTGTGTTAATTTCACTCCTGATCTTCTCCATATTATCTGAATTTGCTAATAAAGAAGTATTCAATTTCCAAAATCCCGGTCCCCGTTTAGCTACTGATTTTATTAAAAACAGAGAGATCAGTGAGTGGTCTGTTTTGTAACCAAAGTCAATGTCACATTTCAAAACTGATGTTATCAAACTTTGTGAAATTAAAAAGTAATCTATGCGGCTTCCAATTTTAAAGTCATGGGACATCCATGTATATTTCAACTGTGTGGAATGACAAGATCTCCATATATCAATCAATTCAAAGTCGTTTATTATATCAGTAATGGCTTTAAAGCACTTAGGGTGATTTTGTAACAATTTGGGAAATTTATCTAATTTGGCCTCCATAACTGTGTTAAAATCTCCACCAATTATATACGGTTCTTCCCCGTGTTCTGATAATAGGTTATGTAAATCAATGAAAAAGCTGCCATCGTCATTGTTTGGGCCGTATATATTTGCGAGAGTTATCATGGTTTCATTGACTTTTAAAGTGACCAATAATATTCGACCTTTGTCATCTCTAACAGTATTCAAAACATCAAAGGTAGCTGAAGGTTTTAATAACATACACACTCCTGCACTATCAGATCGACCGTGGTTAAAAATGATTTTATAACCCCACTCATGACTCCACATTTTTTCTGAATTTTGTGTATTTTTTACAAAGGTTGAAAGGGTAACATGGTGTGGCGCCGAGGTCATTGTCCAAACTCATCAGGAAACCAACAAAGATAAAGACCTTGATTTTACATTACAATACCATTATCACAATCATGGCAATGGAGCCATGATACTTTCAGACAACAGAAACAGAGTACACTTTGAATTCTTAATTTTTTTACATTTTAGACAGAAAAACACCAATCTACATGTTTTATAATTACATGTATACATTTTTCAGAACAAATATACATATATAATGGGAACGGGACTATGTAGGCAATGAAAGTAGGCAGAAAACATAGAAATCACTTGAACACAAGCAAGTATGTCAACCTACAGTCTGCTCGTGGAGATAATTGCTTTATTTCTATAATTTCTAAGGGTTATGTCCATCCTGTGTTCCGGTGCTACTTCGACCTCTTGAATACTCTCTCCGAGAAAGAGTCGTCCACAGCGTTGAGTTCTGCGAAGATGTTCGCCAGAGTTTCTTCACTCGTTTGTTGGCACCGAATGAAATGAAAATGAAGACGCCTTGGAGACTGATGACGATGACGAAGATATAGTCCATGAAGGGGACATTGATGACCATAGCTAAAAACCCAAATAACCAGGCGAATCCAAGAAGAGCTGAGATCTATTACAAATTACGAGAAGGAAGAGAGACCAAAGGAAACAGTTCAGCTATATTTGTGCTTCAAAAGCGCAACACTTGTAGTTGCGGGTGCAGTTGTAGTTAATATCATTTGAAGGGAAGGACCACACATAAATTAAATTAGAAGGTGGTCAGGAAACAGAGAGAGAACATAATTATAATAAGACAATTGGGATGGTGGAAAGAGAGAGAGAGAGAGAGAGAGAGACAGAGAGAACAGAATGACAACAAGACAGAGACAAATTGAAATGGTGGAAAGAGATAGGAGAGAGAGAGAGAATCATTATAATTATACTAATACTACATGTTTATTATTTTTCACAGTTATGGTAATCTATCTATCTATCTAGGTATCTTCTCCCGGTTCGGAGGTTGGTTATGGTAATAGGAATTTACTATTGCTGTTTCCTGAAGAAATAGATTTTGTTTTGTCGTGTAAGCATCTGTAAAATTATGTTAAATAAATCTCTAAAAATATGTATTTAATCACCATTTAGAAGGGCCAATGAGCGACAACATATTCAAAATAGTAGATTTACACTTTTGATATGCTGGACCCAACAGTACAGAACAGTTTAATTAATCACGTTAATAGTATTAATCTTCTATTTTGAAAATGTTGTCACCCCTCGTCTTTTGATTCGCTTTGTTACAATAACATGTATGGTAGAGCTGTATTGTGAACACAACACTTTAACATCTTAAAGTACGAAATATCTACGGAATAGAATCATTCATTCTTTCATTCATTCAACCTATTGATAAAGACTTACGTAATATACATGTAGGACTATGCAACAGACTGTGGATGAAAATTGAGATTCATCCAGTATCGTTGGAAGTTACAGCGGAGTGTGATTCAATTACTGAATTTAGATCTATTATCTACTCCGCGACATCTCACCAGTTCATAATGGCTTTTTCATGTGGTCTAATTCCCATGGGGGGAGGGGGGGGGGGGGGGGAGTCATCTTTGATTTTGTTCTCGTCTGGTGGTTGATCCGTGAAAAGGGCATGTGAACTTCTTAGCGGGAAACTAGTAGCGGGATAGACCTTTTAGTAGGTGACACGTCCCAAACAATTACGAAAGGCGAACAGCCAGGTAGCTCACAATTACTAACAGACAAGTACTTTAGTGACTCTGTGTACGACTATGTTGCAAGTCAATATAAGTGAATAAGGCGTGTCTCTAGCCGGTTCGGAATATTAACATCTGACAACCGCACATAAAACCGAGAAAGCTACTCATGTATATCAAACAGCCCACAACTAAATGAAACGTAGGCCTACCCTCGTCTACGGCACCAGATGGGATGACAGAGAATGTAAAGACTCCCATGCTACGTCAATGGAAGTCAACATAATGAACATACATTCACTGCATACAGTCATAAGTCTTGTTTTCAAAAGATTTTGAATATTTTTTTTTTTATATTGTGGGTCTGTAACGTAGATAGCAATGTTAGGAGTATAGTCAAATTGATCGAATTATGATTATCATAATACCTGATTCAGCTATTTTCCACTTTTTCCAAACTAGCCTTAAAACCTCGGGCAAAGAAGGAAAGTAGCTCGAGTAAGGGGTAAAAGAAGTGATTTGGATGAGATTGAAAGCGCTACCAATAACAAAAAGGGGACAGGGTACTATGAGAAGTCATCAGCCGTGTCTCCCGTAACTAATTTTACCGTTACGAAGTTCACGTGCCCACTTCATGGACCACCATCAGACGTGAAGAAAAAGACGACGCCCCCCCCCCCCCCCCCCCCTCCTCGAAACGGGAATCAGACCACCAGAAGAAGCCAGGATGGACTGATAAAACGGCGTGGAGTAGTCGGTAGATCTACTTTCATTAAATTGCTTCACATTTCGCTATTAAATTTTAGAATCATTATGCTTTGAGGAAACAGCTTTCTTGTTCGGAACTTACCTTGACATATATTCTGAGTTCAACCGCCCATTGTTTGAATTGAGAGTCCTGGCCAGATTTTAGCACCGATGTTGTTTTCTTGGTAGAATGAACTCCATGTACCGTGATGACAAAAAATACGAGATTGGAAAGTAGACATACAGACATTGGAACAAAAAACATGACTATGCTAGATAGTTTGGCAAGCCAGCATCTACTATTGTCGTATTCCAAGAAAGGACCATTCTGAAATCCTCCAAACTGAAGTAACAAAGTGATCAAGACAAAGACGAGAGGAGTGCCCCATCCAATAACAAGAAAAACCACCATCTTACGACCAAATGAGCTAGATGAAAACGATTTCATCTTACTTGCTGCGAAGCTTCGACTAAGGTCCCAAGCAAGGATAGTCGTCCAAACAAACGAAGCAAGGAAAAAGAAATGGGATAACGCAGCAACAACTATACAAGGAATTCTAAACTGGGAGACTGAAAGACGAATGTACTGAAGGAAGATTTGTCCAAGGAACAACGCGACAATGAAATTCATTATGGATACACCCTGACGATTCCGCAAGGTAGAGAAGGCAATGTAAGTAATCAATGTAGCAAAGAGACAAACTGATGATATGGCAAACAGAACATGGCCTAGGATCATCAATGTCCTATCAACGGGTGTGACCTGATCAATATAGCAGATGCTTATGGAACCATCGGGATGAATCAGAATGTCCTCTATGTCGTACATCTGACCTTGATAAAGAATGACAGACTGGTTTTCTTGATAAATCCGTTCAATGGAATCATTGGAAACCGTGAAGAAAGGGCAGGTTTGGAGAGCAATCTCGGTCCCACACATTACAAAACGATACTCTGATGAGACGTTGGCGTTGCTGAACTGCATGTTGGTGATATTACTCCACCATTTTGGTCGAATATAAGTTCCATTGAAGAAAATAAGAGACTCGTTGTTGATAAGAGAAGGCGTAAAATCCAAATAATATCCAGCAAACATTTCCTCGGGACAACGATATGTTATGTTTCCAGGGTTGTCTTCGACATAACAGGACTGACTAGCTGATATTACTATGTCCTTGCAATCGTCTCGGCTAGGAGTTTGAAGTCGATGTATGATTTCTCTCTGGATTATATCAAGAGATGGGTTCATGTCATCTCTGTAAATCAAGCTGAATGTTATAGTATCATTAACCACGTCTGTTAAAGACCTAACTAGACAAGGTGGATAAGCGTTCAAAGTTAGTGTAATGTTATCTATGGTCACCTCCCTGAAACAAAACATCTCTTCTAAACACTCTACAGTTCCGTTACTTTGTTTGACTCCAAAATGTTTGGATTGGCAGACGGGCCAATCGGATGATATCGGAGTGCAGTCACCATTGTCATCCAATTCAAATCCTTCAATGCATGCTAGGATTATGATGGGTTCGGGAATTTTAAAAATTTCAATTATTCCTTCTTCAACTCGATTCAATGGTTCTACTTGTGCAATTCTTTCTGAAAAATCAACAGACATTACTATAGGACATCTGACCGAGAAACCTCCATTGCAATTACTGCATGCAGGATGCTTACTTACAACACCTTCACTAATGAATGGTTTGTAATAATACTGACACTCGCGGGCTATTTGTTCATTCGTCCCGTTTGGACAACTTTCCGTTGTATTCACGAGGCAAAGTCGAGGTTTTGGGATAGTTTGAACAGTAGGCATATCTATATCAGATCCGCTGATATTCATCGAAACGTTGGACTGTAATGTGGGCATTGGTGTCATGCATTCAAGGGTATTATTATATCCCCACGAACATTGTTGGTCTGCTGAAATGACAACAGCTGTCAAAGAACTTTCTTCATACCCATGGCAAGTAGCACAACCCAGGTTTCTAAAGTACGTGTCCTGGTAGATATAAAGAACATCTATAGTTGCATTGGGAGAAACCTCTTCACAGTTTCGTTTGACATCCTCCTCTAAAGACCATCCTGATGGGCACCTAGCAATCATCCTGTAACCATGTCCGAGCTCTGGGTAGAATAGTGGAAGAAAAGTATCAACGATACATTGCCATACGTCAATGTCTAATATAGTCTCGTTTGATAGAGTCTCGTTTGATATAGTCTCGGCTGACAGAGTCTCGTTTGACAGAGTCTCGTTTGATAGAGTATCGTTTGATAAAGTCTCCTTTGATAGAGTCTCGTTCGATAGAGTCTCGTTTGACAGTGTCCCGCTGGAGATTGGTAGAGGGTAGTTTGGACAGCAATCACCAAAGAATTGACACATGTCATCGCATCTACATACAGTCGTTTCTTCGCCACCAAGGCAGAACTCCTCAACACAGTTATGCGCGTAGACAATCCCTGTGGAAAAAGTGTTAAGGCATCAGTATTAATCATATTGATTAATCGTGAATCTTTATTCATTCATTAAAAATTAAACGATTCAAAAGATGCAGATAGGGTATTCAATTCATGGTTGGTCGGTAAATACCGATATTTACTGGTATTCATGCCAGATAAATGTTATAAACCAAGGGAAAATACTCTAAAATGAAATATCTTTAACAGTGAAACCTCTGATTTAGGAAGAATTTACAAAAAGCATTTTATATAAATATTCAGACATATAAAATATTACTGATCAGGGATTCAAATAGTCATTTGATTAATAAAATCTAAATCTCAATATAAAATTATTCCAAGATTCCTTGGAGGAAGAAATGCTGAATCGACACACAGAGTCGCAGTGAAGTATAGTGCGATTATCTACGATTTGAAACCGATTTGGCTGTTATTCTGACCAGAAAGCTTAAAGATAAAGTTGAGTTCTGGGCATGCGATTGCATTGTGAAACGGTGAGGAATCGATCAGAAAAAGTTGATCATGTAGCATGTAAGTATTCGTGTGTACTGCAAAGTTTTGGAATCATCAAAACGTTAAGAAATTTGGGCCAGTCTTGATAAAAGTATATAACATGCACTGTATACAAAAATATGTATATGGGATTATTAAACACAAACATGTGGCATAAAAATGTGGTTCTCATTTTTAAGCTGTTTCATGTCATATTTAGAATATGAAGGCATTTGAAGAGCCATGCTTTTCAGGGAACATTTTTCTCTGATGTTCTTCCGCACTTGAATAATAACAGTGAAAACGGCCACAAATTAATTTTCATTTCCCCTATGCAGAGCTCAACATTCTCTTTAAATACATCAACAGTCTGGTGTTAGTATTCCTATCTCTAATTAGAACCTAAATCAGGAAGACAATGTTTGTTAAGATTTCTGTATCCAATACGACTGCCATTTCTTCGAAAATCGGTTCGCAAGAGGGTCGTATAGTGTGCAGTGGACTTAGGACATAATCATGCTGCGTTGTATATGCCGGGTATACTTACCTGAGTCTGGAATAGGAATGTCTATATTCTCAACGGAGAAAATCCTGAAGTCCTGAAGTGAAAAATAGGTCACATTGTCTGTACAGAGAAACCGAGAAAAGAAAACATTAATTATAGCTTCTCGTGAAGTGAAATAGTTGTACGAGTTTAAGTCTTAGGTATCTATTTTATCATTAAACTGTATGAATACATTATACATAGAATACTGCATCTACATAATCATCACAGAACGTAAAAATGTTTGTATAGCTGTACATGTATACTACCATGCTACAAATATTATGCAATTATATATTAGAGTCAGAAAACAAAGGAAAATCAGATACAGGAAATTACATCATAAGCATGTTACTTATTCAAATTTTTTTCTCGAGCAATTGAAGCTCCACAATTTTAATTGATCAATCCCCTGTAAATTTTGCGGGAGTTAAAAACCTTGTTGTCAACCCAAAACCCCAGCGCCGTAACTGAAATAAAAGCTGATACAGATAGTTCATCAATTACCTGTATGGTTTCCTGGAATATAAACTTCGATGTTCATCCTAAACCCAAGCTCTGTATTTGAACTGTCTGAGGTGAAAACCAGCCACATCTCATTGCTGTTAGAGACTATGATATCAGGTACAGAAGAACCTGAGATAGTAGCCAATACTGATGCTGTATCATCTGGATCAAGACCAGAACCAATCCTCAAGATATCATAGTTGTTTTCCAGATCAAAGGTGATAAAAACTGCCATGATCTGGTAGTCTGCTGGTCCAGAAACAAGCCATTGAGTGTCGACATTATTTAGATAGTTGTCTGGGTAGTTTGGTGAAACGATAGTCAAAGACTCACCAAAACCAAAGGTATCAACTTCTGGTCCGTTGCCAAGATCTAGAAATATATGTTGAAGATTCGTGTGGTTTGAGGTTGGTAAACAGTATACAAATAAACACTGTTTTGGGAGGTTCTGGTTGAAACTATGAGCAAGAGATGACTCAAATAGTACTATTAATTTTGCTGAGGTGCGCAGCCCCGAAGCAAATGGTACTATATTCGAGTCACGTCGGCCCATAGTAATGACCAGTACCTGGAAAAGAAGGCAGGGTATATTTCTTACATCCTGCATCAACATTTTTTAATTTTTTAAAATTCAACTCCAAATTAGTACTCTTAAAGATAAAGGTGAGTTCTGGTAATGCGGTTGCATTGTGAAAGAAATTGTGTGGAATGAATCAGAAACAGTTGATCATGTAGCATGTAAGTATTGGTGTGCACTGCAAGGTTCTGGAGTCATCCGAATCATAATAAATTTGACCAAGTCTCGGTAAAGTAACAAGCACTGTACACAGAAAACTATATATGGGACAACACACATGGTGTCGGGTCTAGTACTACCTTGATTTCCTTGTCTTTCTATGCTCATTACTCAGCCAGTATACATTTTCTTTCAAAATTGTTTGGCACATGTCATTTATTTGTAATCTTGAACATTCAGTGTAAGTTTCGTTTGATTCTTTGAGATTTTTTTTTTTTTTTTTACTATATACTGGAGTTTATCTTTAAAAAGTAATCCCAAATATTACTCCCATTGTCGAAGTTAAAGTTACTTTAATACCTAACGCACTGCGACATGAGTACTGTGTAAAGTTTTGCTAGCGAAAATAGTACTTTTAGTTAAAATAATATTTACAAAATAGTGTGATTATTTTTTATCATGTGACACACTTTGAACCAATCAAAAACTAATACATTTTTTATGCAGGATATAATATGCACTGTCTTGAGAGATTCTGGTTAAAACTATGGGCAAGGAAATGGAAAATCAGTAAAAGGAAATTGTAATTAATTAATTATTACATCATAAGCAAATATCTAATTCAAGTGGTTTTCTCGAACAATTGAAGTTCCACAATTTTCGTTGATTAATTACCTGTATAGTTTCCTGGAATATAAACTTCGATGTTCATCCTAAACCCAAGCTCTGTATTTGAACTGTCTGAGGTAAAAACCAGCCACATCTCATTGCTGTTAGAGACTTTGATACCGGGTAGAATAGAACCTGAGAGAGTAGTCAATAATGACGCTGTATCATCTGGATCAAGACCAGAACCAATCCTCAAGAAATCAAAGCTGTCTTCCAGATCAAAGGTGCTAAAAACTGCCATGATCTGGTAGTCTGCTGGTCCAGAAACAAGCCATTGAGCGTTGACGTTATTTGGATAGTTGTCTGGATAGTTTGGTGAAACGATCGTCAAGTTCTCTCCGTAACCGAACGTACCAACTTCTATTCCGTTGTCAAGATCTTAAAAAGAAATATGAAAGATTAATGTTGTTTGATGGAGATTTTCCTAGATATTGGGCCATGGCGAGTGACTGTATATACACACCCACATACCCATCACGCACATCCACAAACATAATGCCCTAGATGGTTTGGGTGAGAATTCGGCAAACAGAGCTGTAAAATAGAAGATAATGATCGTAAATGAGATGATCTTCGATGAGATGACCTTGGCTGAGATGATCTTCGATGAGATGTCATCCCCGGCATGCCTAGCATGTCAGCAATATGAGTTAGATTTTACCAAGGAGTTTTTAGAGACGGAGACCCAACTGGCAACAAATTATTCCAAGCAGCTGCCGTTTTCTACGGTTGCATAATAGAATCTACTGGTGTGCTGTTACCTTTGATGTTAGAGGTTCGAAGCCGCAAATATCATTGGAAAGCTTGAGTAGTGATTTTTGTCACAAGGAAATATCCTTAATATTTCACTAACAAGGGGAAAATCGAACAGATGATAAAATATGAATACAAAAGCCTAATTGGGTCAAGAAATTTGCTTACATTGTATGAGAGCAGCTTTAATTTGTGAAAAATAGTAAAAATTCACAGTCCTAAAACCTGCATTTTAACACTTTTCCGATTACTTGCGGCTCACGAAAATAAAAAGTGAATATGTTCATGTACAGTTCTTTATGATGTTATATGTCAGATTAGTGCCCACACATGCCCAGTCGAGTAATTTTGATTAATATATCAGACAAATTTGCTCCATTTTTTTCCGCTTGCCTCCTGTAAAGGTAAGCACTGTGTACTGCTCGTATTATCAGACGAGTGGTAGCGAAAAGTAATTATCATTACAAAAGAATATTTCCCTTTGAAAGTGGCCCGTTAGTTCGCAGCTAGGCAGGAATCTTTTGTCTACGTATCTGCAAGATCCAGTTAAGCACATGCCTGACATATTTTCTCCAGGCGGCATCGAAGATGGTACAAAGGGAATGAGCTAGATACAATAGGAAAGAACTTGATCGGGGTTAAATAAAGAGACAGTGTTGGATTTGTTTAAAAGTGAGCAACAAAACAACGGAAAAAGGGGGTATATACAGAGTGTCCCAGAAAAAACGAAACCGAGAATTATCGATGATTTACCATAGCTTAATCACAACTCTAATTAATAAGTGACACATATTTGTAAAACTTAGATCCTCCTCTTTCATTTGATGCAACTCATATGATGCATATTTCACGCATGAGTGATTAAAATCAATTTGAAGAAAGGGTACCAAAGAGCATTTGGCGGACGGTATCTGAATTTCAAAGAGAAAATCACATTTCTAGAAAGTATTTTTGCCCTTTCATATGACACCTCAATCAGGAAAAATGAGCTAGGAATTAAAAAAAAATCTGTTTGTTTAAAGTGGTGCTTGTATTTCCATAATTTGGTGAAACGAATTCATTTTCACTGGCTGCCTGCTGTAGCAACAAACAGAGTTGACAAAAGACTTAACTCCGTTTCGTTGACGATCAGCCATGCATCGAGTCTTTTGTCTTCTTTGTTCAAATGCCCATTTCGTCTACCATCCAAAAGGTCTAATACTCATTAGATGATTATAAATATTTACGAATAAGTATCAGACCATATGGATAGTAGACAAAAATGGGCTTTAGACAAACTGGGAATTAGACCAACTGGAAATTAGACTAAATGTGTTATAGTCCAAAAGGGTAGTATATTTATTGGATATTAGACCAAATGGAAAAAAGGCCAAATGACTTTTAGCGTAAATGGTCATTAGAACAAGTGATAACTAGACGAAATAATTATTAGACCATGTGGATAGTACACCATTTGGGAATAGACTAATTGGGTAGTAAACGAACTGGTTGTAAATCAAAAGGCAATAAACCGATACAGCAATACCTTCATGGATTTCATTCCATTTCTATGATCAAGGATAATATAGGAATTATAAAGGGTTATATCTAATGACGATCATGGGAAGCTTATATACACCTGAAACAGGGATGGAATGACTGATACCAAATGGAATTATTATTTGGTAAATGGTCAGATTAAGATGATAAGGGGCGAACAAACCGGGAGAAGGGGGGAAAGAGTTGAAGGGGTCTTTGCAATACTGATATTTCCATCCCCATGTTCTTCCTTCACTTTTTGTTGTATCTTCTCTGATGAAGCAATTCCAGGATTGGCCAGATGGGGGTGCAGCAGGAGGAGCGCCAAGTTTGATAAGTGCATACTGAGGAGTTGGTCTAAAATATAGGGATTTGGGAGTCCCCCCCCCCCCCGGAGGTCTATAAATCGTCTTGATCCTCTACTCTTCTTTAAGTTGATTATTCGTGTATAGTGATATTAGTTGCTCGAAATATGAAATCCATAGTTCACATCACTAGCAATTGAATTTAATTTTCACTTCGGGTTACTCTTGAAGTATAACCATCTCCATGATCACCATGACTATAATGAAACTTCAAACCACTATATATTTTCAGCTGGTACCAACAAACTTGATTTGGTTTTGTATTTGAACAAGAAAAAAGGGGTTCAAAGTCGCTTTTGCCAAGGATATCATATTACATGTACATATTATGTACATACACGAAATTGCATGATGGAACACTATAGAACGAAAGTGGGTTTAATAATGAAGGCATGTGAGACGAAAGTTAATGACTGAAAGAATGTTATATATATTTTTTAAACAACAATACTTCAAAGGCTATTAGATCATTCATTCAAACATTTTATATATCAGGATCATATACGCATAATCAGCAGTTGATATTTCCCACATAGCAAGTGAGATTACTGTCGATATAAAATAATCATTTAAACAGGGTGGACCTAAATCAAACGAGATTGATGAATTTTGTAACGATCAAAATACGATGTAACGACCCCTTTGACTCTTTACCCCCTCCTAAAAAACTAAAAAACAAACATTAGACAATTTCAGATCGAGCATTTGTTTTTATATATTTTTGTTCTTATTCAATATCTTTCACTTTTATGCATGCTTTCCCGACAAACGATTCGTGGGTTTGCAGAGGTTAGTACGACCTGGCAACAAGTAATCGTGCATACTTGATACAAAAAATATAAACCTAAGTCACATGGAATACCGGAAGCAAAACAAAATGAGTGCAAAAGTACCCGTTCCTATAGGTATTATTGATATGAAATTGTGACAACATAAAAGAGACACACACGTCATACAAAATACGTTTATTGTTCTGAGCTTTAAATAGATTAGCTCTTATGAACTTCATAACGACATGCATGAAGGGATAAACCTTCGGGAGCGCAATAATAATCAAAGCTGTAACGAGTCGATCGCAGACATTACTGCGCTATGAATCATTATTGAGGGGAACAGGTTTGCTTTGATTGATTGATTTATTCGAATTTATTCCATTTCATATCAGTTGTTTCCACAAAAAAAGCATAGTTGACAAAGTAAGTTCAACATTTTGAAATGAAACGGGAACCTACTGGGAAGCATAACTTGTTTTCTGTAGGTTCCCTAGAAATAATATAATTAGAACATATTTTCATAAATCATTTTAGAATAGTAAAATAAATGTAATAGCATATTTTCATTAAGCATTTTAAAGTGTCTAAATAATTGAAATATACGAAAGAACAGAATGACAAGACGGGACACAAAGGACACGAAACTGACATAATAAGATTAGACAGGACATGACAAAACAAAAACAAAGCTGCACACTACATAAATTAGAAGAAGAGGAAGAGGAAGAGAGAGAGATAGAGAGAAAGAGGGAGGGGGAGAGAGAGGGTGAAAAGAGAACTTAGATGTTGGCGGTCTTCCCATATCCTAGAAGCTTAACCCGTAGGAGACATGTATTTTTGTATTAAATTCTTTTTGGACCCTCTACTAAAACTTTAATATGTGGGTATATTCTCTTGGCGTCACCTTTGACTTGTAGGGGAAAAGCGAACTGAATCATTGTAACCGTCGGGTCTCTCCCCCCGGTATAACTGATTGGAGGTATGCAGGTGGAACACTACAAAGGTGATGACTCTCCTCTACACAGGGCCTCCATTTAACGTCCTATCCGAGGGACGGAGTGTTTGCCACTTAACATAGCCTGCGGTCTATGAAACAAGGGGAGGGGCGCGTTAACACACAACGCAGGCTTCAGTCATCCGCCTGGGTGGGATTCGAACCCAGGATCTATGGTTCGACAGGCAGACGCTTTACTGACTGAGCCAACTCGCCAAATATCTATAACTGGATCTGAAAGAGAGTTCCAAAGTTTCGAGCCTGAAAATACAAATGATTCATTCTTGCTTTTGGTAGATCTTAAAAAGCTCGGCAGACCGAGTAGGATAATGATGAATATCATTGACATTCTTTGTAAACATTGAGTAAAAAAGCATTCGGCAGTTCATTTCTATTTAAATCATACAAAATATTCCCAAATTATAACTATTTAAATCTGTTATCTTTACAATGCTACGTGTGTGAAAAAGTGAATCTGTGTGTGCTCAAAAATCAGAGCGACATATAACATACAGCACTTCTATTTAAAATTCTATTTAAATGATATAGTCAGCACAATTGCCCCAAGCCATAATTCTGGTGGATCACCGCTGAAATAACCTTACAAATATTTTCTACGTGTTCCTTCCAAGAAATAGTTATTCCAAAAAAAAATTGTATTTAAAACTCTTTGTCGAAAACAACATTGCCTGGAAGTTCATTTATTATGTTACTGAAGCGTATGTACTTCATCTTTTTTCGAATTGAGGGATTATTCATTGGCTTTGATCCATTCTGAAACACGTCGATGGTCGATGGTGGCAAGCAAAAAATGTGGCTTTACGAACAATCATTGCAGGGAATTCACTTTTTAAACTAATTAGAAACAGCAAAATAAAAAAAATTACATTATCAATTTTGTTAGGAAGAATTGAAATTGAAAAGAAAGAAAGAAAGAAAAACTTTTAAAGATATTATGTCCCTTTTGCAGCCAACATCAAATCATGTAGAACTTTGCAGGAATTATTAATATGTCGTATGTCCTATATATGAAATGTAAACGTTAGCAGTGTCCTAATAATTTATTCAAATTATGCAAGGAAACCTTTTTACTTGCTAGAATTCACTGTCAGACACTGTTGAGTGACTGACTGACTTTTTTTTTGCTTCTTTGGTAATAACATACTTAAAATGAGCTGTACAGGGTACATGAGCATTTGTCTACATCAGTAACCCACTTCTTTTAATGGCCAAAATTAAACTGATTGAATCTTTGCGCAGCATAAAACGTACGACCATTCGGTACAATGGTCTAAAAATCAGACTATTAATTACTGGCTCTATAGCTCATACGTCGATTCAACAACTAATAGTCGTTATTTTCCCATTTAAAGACATTTTCAAGCCCCTCTTTTTTTTTAGGGAAGTTCTAAATTAGTATTATCTTTCAAATACCGTTGGAATTTAACTTTTTCATTTGTTTGGCCTGCAAATGGGACATAGTACCTTTAACACTCCCACGAAGCAGATGAATGGTGTACGTGTCATATTATTAATCATGCATGGATGGCCATCGTCCATCGTAATTGAGAACTCAATAAATACAATTATAATGTTCATCAAAGCAGTAAGTTCCGGTTCATACAAATCTTCATCTTTGGTCTCATGGGGAATTTGACATCGCTCGGCTATCTCGCATGATGACATATACAGTGCGTCCCAGAAAAAACGAAACCGAGAAGTATCGATGTTCTATCATAACTTAATCACAACCTTAATTAATGAATGATACATATTTGGAAAGCTTAGAGTCTCCTCTTTCATGTGATGCTACTCAGATGATGCATATTTCACGCATGAGTGATTAAAAGCAATTTGAAGGAAGGAAACCAAAAAGACATTTGGCGGGCGATATCTGAATTTCGAAGAAAAACTTACATTTCTAGAAAGTTGAGTTTCTGCCCTTTCATATGACACCTCAATCAGGAAAAATGAGCGAGGAATGCCAAAGTTATGTTTGTTTAAAGTAGTGCTTGCATTTCCATAATTTTATTAAACGAATTCGTTTTCACTGGCTGCCTGCCGTATCAATAAACGAAATTAACAAAAGACTTAACTCCGTTTCGTTGACAATCAGCCGTAGACGAGAGTCTTCATGCATGGCTCATTCTCAACGAAACGGAGTTAAGTCTTTTGTCAAATCTGCTTTTTGCTACGGCAGGCACCCAGTGAAAACGAATTCGTTTGTTAAAATTATGAAAATGTAAGGGCTACTTTAAACAAACAGAACTGTGTTATTCCTAGCTCATTTTTCCTGGTTGAGGTGTCATATGAAAGGGCAGAAACTTAACTTTCTAGAAATGTGAATTTTTCTTCGAAATTCAGATACCGCCCGCCAAATGTCTTTTTGGTTTCCCTCCTTCAAATTGCTTTTAATCACTCATGCGTGAAATATGCATCATCTGAGTAGCATCAACTGAAAGAGGAGACTCTAAGCTTTCCAAATATGTATCATTCATTAATTATGGTTGTGATTAAGTTATGATAAAACATCGATACTTCTCGGTTTCGTTTTTCCTGGGACGCACTGTATAGATCACTTATTATATATATATTTTGCCACTACATTCTAACTGTTGCAATGAGACCCCCCCCCCCCCCCTCCCGATGGGAATTTATATAGTTTTTTACTCCAGCCGTGCTCTGATGCTCCGAGTAGGCCTAATTCTGAATGATTTCCAATCGTATTTTTTCCTTATATAGCTGCGCGCGGTATTTGTACATGTTCACCTGGGATTTTTGAAATATTATTTTACAAACTATAACTCACATAATTTGCGCTTGAAACGAGATTATTTCGGGGATTCTAAATTAGTGACCCGACATTTGCTCCGAGCCATGTGCATATCTGGACCCTGGCAATACAGGTACCTTGCAATAATTTCTTTACTAAAGAACAAAGGGTTAGGATTGGGTTGGTCCAGAGGCTGAAGAAATCTGCGAGTGTGATAACATGACGGTCTGCAGAGTAATTGTCCAAAGGGTCTGCGACACTAAGTCGTCGAATCTTTGAAGGATACCACCCGAACAAGCCTCATGGAAAAGAATGTTAGGACCATGGTCACGAATGGTCACGAAGGAAACATTAAACCAAAGAGATCGTTACTCTCATACTTGGAATAACGTTCCTGTATTAATGCTTTCTCTCTCTCTCTCTCTCTTTCTCTCTCCTTCTCTATATATATATATATATGTCACTTAAAACCAAGAATTTCCTATATTCATAACACCACTTCCAATATGATATTCACATATAATGTTACTGTTTTTTTTTAATAGTTTTTTTTTCTTCTTTTTTCTCTTTGTTCGTTTTTTGTGCCTGTATTTGTCATTACATTCGTTATTGTATTTGTTACTCTATATGTTATCGTATTTGTGACCCTGCCTTTTGTCAGCTGATTACTGAGGAAATATTTCTCTTCTTCTGGCCAGGCAAGCTGGCAGAGGACCTAGGTGATTTCAATGTCACTTCTCTAATATCCTTCTACTGAAATATATCTAATGTTGGGACGCTCTAATGTCTTCTTACCCATCTATATTCTAAGTCAGACAGCCCCTGGAGAAGACCAGGGAATGTCTTACTCCTAGTATAAATGGGTAGGCCTATGTGATATCAACATTGTGGTATAAACATTGTCTAGTCACAGTAAATAACTCCTTGGTCATAGTCGCAATAAGAAGAAGCAAGATCATTAACTAATATTATCTAAATATATGTATTCACATCATAAATTTATAGTCAAGTGAGAAAAAGAATTATCAATTATTATCTAACGCTGATAGTAACAAAAAGATTTATTGTTATATAATCATTCACAATAAGACTTTAGAAAACTCAAACAAAACTTACATCGATTGACCCCACCCCCTACACACACACTCTCTCTCTATACCAATAACAGTTTCTTCCTCTTCTTGGAGAAGGGTTCCGCAAGGACATGGGAGAAAATTGTATACTTGGCATACTGACGGATGTAACTTTTTATATCGTTGTAGTTAACAAGCGAAAGGAAAGAAATAGAATCCTCACGTTCTGTTTTCAGGGTCTGCTTTCACTACAGGATCTTAGTTCACTTGAACGCCCCCAAACCCCTAGGTTTTAGTAGTAGTATGATATTAGTAGTCGCTCTACACAGGGCAAATTAATTTTCTTTTTTTTCCACAAATTATATACACTGACAGAAAATTATAACAATTGTAATGATATAACAGAAAATTAGCATTGAAATATTGTTAATATTGTCTTGTAATGCAAAATTATTTGGTTACAGCAGGGATGTGTATTACAAGCCCTGGTTACAGGAAATGGGGCCTGCAATGAATGTATATTTTAACTCAATTGATTGTAGATTGTAGACTCAACTCAACACAAATCCATGACTTTTGCTTCTCATACCGATTCAGTTATCAAGCAACGTGTTTCACATGATGTCAATAATTATATCAGAAACATTAAAGATACAAATTCATTTCTTGTCATAGGCTTAATTAAAGAGATTGAAAAAAACGTTTACATTAAGCTTAAGTTTAAGTTCAAAGGATTGATTATATAAAGGTACAAGCCATGTTTTTGTCATAGCCCCCAGATTAATGCACCGATCTTCTTTCTTTTTTAATGTAAAAATACAAATTGGAGAGAAGCTAGCTTGTCGGCAAATGCTCCACATTGATGAATGGATTATCCTGTAAATATTACAATATGAATTATGATAAATAATTGGATATGATAATAAAGATGAGAAGCCGATACTCACCAGATTGACTCGCTGCGTAATCCACTGACACAATGAAAACTAGTATGAGGACCAGTGAAGAAGAAAGATCCATTTTATCCATCTGACTTGACCATGTGTGACAGTTCAACTAATAAAGTAGATCAGTATCGATGAGATGCATTCGCAAAACACAGAGATCACTGCGATGAACTTTGCACCATCTCACTGCCTTGGCGCGGCGAGACTCTCCCTCGCTTGACTGAAGGTTGAATGGAACGCACAGCCCGATCCGTTGGTATCACAAGGCTTGTAATGACCCGTGTCCATCAAGGTACTGTACTAATCTCCAGCATTCACTTTTGAAACCAATCACTTTCGAACGCAATGACTTCTGAGCAGATGATTATTCTGACTATAATATTTATGAAGTGAAGCAATAACATCGTTTGTATTCCTGAAATAGAGTCATGACTTTGTGATGAGAGGTACGTCCGTGTGGAGGTTTGTGTGGAGGGATGTCATACTGGGTGTTACACTGAACATGTAGGTACGCTACTTACTGGGTGGAAGTTAAGGTTTAACCCCGGATGCTACTTGTACGGGTTAATATAAACATCACTTTCCTCACAGATAGTCTACACACACATACTTTCATCGTGCCACAGTGATGATGATCATCGCGATGACTGAGTCGGATGATGATGATGATGGTGGTGGTGGTGGTGGTGGTCAGGGGCGTACGCAGGATTTTTTCAAGGGGGGGGGGGGGGGTTTTAAAATATTTTGCTCCCGAAAATTTGAAAATCGCGCCGGCCGAAAAGTCGCTCAGTGGGGGGGGGGGGGGGGGGGGGGGGGGGGGGGGGGGGGGGGGGGGGGGTAAGCGGACACTTTTTCTTTCTTTTTTGGTCTAGAAATTTCAAAATTTGACATTTTTCTTCGTTGGGGGGGGGGGGGGGGGTAAGGTCACCTTATTTAGGTTAGCTGTGAGTATAATTTTTTTTTTTTTTTTTTTTTATAATAAAAAAAAAAAAAAAAAACAAACAAAAACAAAGGGGGGGTTTTAGTTTTTTAGGAGGGTTTACATACATAAAAATACCAAAGGGGGGGGGTTTTGAACCCCCAAAACCACCCCCCTGCGTACGCCCCTGGTGGTGGTGATGGTGATGATGGTGGTGGTGGTGGTGATGATGATGATGATGATTATATTGATGGTAGATTATGATGAGGATGATGATGATGAATATGATCATAAATTATTATTATTATTATTATGATGATGATGATGATGCCGTCGGACTTAAATAATTGTATCATTACATAATGTTAATATTGAAATTGTAATTAATATCATCCTCCGTCATCATCTTCTACGTCATCATTATCATAAACATCAGCATCATCACATTTTGTCTTTTGTCGTGCATTAAAAAAAATTGTTCCTTTAAACCCAAAAAATGTGTTTTTGTTGGCTGTTATCACTAGTTCGAAATACACTATGCCTTTGTCGTTAACCAGCTAAAATAATAATTTTCCATTTTTTAACATGGGATATTCTAATATGTATAGGCCTACTGCGCTAGGAAGAACAATGTTTATGCTGACTTTACAAGGTGGGCATATCCTATAAGCTCGTGATATTTTCTAATTTTTCTCAATGAGAAGGATAAGGTAACTACTGCATTCTGTATACTCTGGTATTTTCTCGATACCAAGTTGCAGATTGTTTTCAACATTTTAATTTGTTTTAGGACCTTATAATAAGGTTTGCAACTATGTCCTTGAAGAGGTTCATCTGTTCTGTAGTCATTCCATAAATTGAATTTCCATTGTATCACAACCAAAAAGGTTGTTTTACCTTTGAGACTTTCGCCGACTCGTTGATGCAGGCATCATCAGACTGACAACAAATTCAGCAGATGGATCAGGGAGGCCAGGGGCGGATCTAGCTTTTTGCTAAGGGGGGGGTTTGACCAAAATAATGACGATGCGGAGCATCGTCCACGAGCCGCGAAGCGGCGAGCCGATTTTTTTGTGGGTGTTTATTTGAACCCCGTAAGTGATGTTTTCCTGGCATCTATTAACACAATGGAGACCATAAAAAGCAGTGCATGATAACGTCTTTTTAAATCAAGTAACAGTTAAATAAAATAATGACGATGCGGAGCATCGTCCACGAGCCGCGAAGCGGCGAGCCGATTTTTTTGGGGGTGTTTATTTGAACCCCGTAAGTGATGTTTTCCTGGCATCTATTAACACAATGGAGACCATAAAAAGCAGTGCATGATAACGTCTTTTTAAATCAAGTAACAGTTAAATACACAGTTATATCCAGAGTTATCATGTGTTTGGTTAAGTTACCAGATGAGTTGAATATCTTCTCACAATATTTGCACTTGAAAGGGTTTCTCTCCAGCGTGCGTTCTTTTTTCTTTCTTTTTTTCTTTTTTTTCTCTTTTTTTTCCCTTTTTTTTTTTTTTTGGGGGGGGGGGGGGGGGGCCGCCCAAGGGGGGGGGGGGGGGGTTTAAACCCCCTAAACCCCCCCCCCCCCCCCGTAGATCCGCGCCTGGAGGCGGTGCGTATCCAGAAAGAACGCGACCATGTCAAGAGCCGCGACATGGGCAAGTTTACTGTACATTCCCATTCTCTTGGACTGTCGTACCCCATCTAGTGGCGATAAATGGTATAATGTGTTTGCCTTAGGTAGCATCTCCGCTTTGTGTGTGTGTAAACATAGTATTCATTGTTTAGCAGAGTTGATTACATGATTTTAAAACCCAACTGAAGATTTAATTGTTTAAACAGAAGCAATATCGTAGAAACAATATCGTTTCTATCATGACGGCACATTCCGGTATGTTATTTCTTGTGAACATTTTTCCAAAAAGTTATTTAAAAGGCTATATACTTGTAAAATATGTTACAGTATTTTCAATTTTTTTGTTTGTTCTCTTTTAACAACTATTCGTGACGCTTGAAAAATATAATGTGGGAAGAATTTCACGCGCCTAACTAAACAACCCCGGACCAGTCGTTGAACAGTTTGATCAAATGGCTTGCATGGTTTCTTTGATTTTGCCTTATTTTTCCAGAAGCCACAAGAAAATAAATGCAGGTTTTTACCAATTATGACAAAATAGCTCGTTAGAGCTAGTTTCGTTTCAGTGACGGAAGGCGTAGTTTTTCGGTGATTTAAAAAGATTAAATCTTTTTTATAGCAATTTAACACGTTCTTGTATTTGATATCGTTGTTCTTGTGACTGATGAAGTAATTTGTTTTAGGAACTTTGTCGTCTGAATTCGTAATAATGAGTGATTGTTTTGAAGCCTCATTCATTATGTTCGTCTACATTTTATCAAATAACACGTCGTATTTGCCTACCTATCTTCGTGCTATGACTTTCTGGTAAATGCCCTTCTGTTTACCGGTTATATTGTCTATAAGTATAAAATTGTAATGTTTCTTGTAATGAGTGAGAGTAAAGCGTTGGTCACATCCCACCGTGCGTGTTTTTAGTCCGTACGGTTTTTGGGGAGGCCACGGCCGCCTCGTTTTTCTGAGAACGTGGGGAAGGAGTGGCAAAGGCAGGGAGGGAGTACCGGCAACGCGCGTCACACGCACTGTGTAAGTACGTGGCCCGCACGCCACGCCTGGACGTGAACGGTTGCGTGCATCGTACGTTGCGCACGTGGTAAGTGCGTTGTACGTGCTTACAACGTACGGTCTCCGTACGGTTGCCACGTTATCGCACGGTGGCCGTACTTACAAGTGCTGCTCACGTACGGTTTCCTTACTCACTCGCATGTTGTAAGTGCGTGCACGTGCGATGAACTCGGTGTATATTATGTAGGACGACATTCCGATGTTCTCCAGAAGTCCCAGCTGTTGCTACCTCAAGATGCCGCCCATTTCACCGAAGAGACTATATACTGCATAAATCAGTGCGAACAACGTGCGTTGTAAGTGCTTACTCGGTACGGTCCACGTGAGTTCTGCGTGCTCATTGGATAGCTGAACTGGGGAAGTGGCGAGTAAGCACGGACCACGCACTTATCACGGGCGCCTTTAAAAGACGCACGGAGTCAGTGCGTTGTGCGCTCGTTGGCAGTACCGGGCACGCACGTCATACGCACTGGGGTGAATCGGTAGCCCGAACGCAGCCCGAACGCAGCGAAAGTTCCTCGTGCACTAAAAGTGCTTCGGTGTGTCTGCGTGCTCCCAAATCCGTACGGAGGCGGTACTCATCACGTACGGATACCCACATTTTGCCCACGTTTTTGCACGTAGACAGCACGCACTTGCAAGTAAGGCGGGATGTGACCACCGCATAAGTGAGAGAGAGAGAGAGATTCCTTTCATCAGATTCACTCACATTTATAAACAAAAATCAATTTGACATGAGATGGATACTGTCAGCTAAAATTCTACTAGTTTGCATAATTATGTTTCTAATTTAATATACAGTTCTGTACATTGTTCTTACAAGAACAGGTATACCAGAGACTTACATTTACTGGTTGCATTATTTTCTTCAAAAACGGTAATCTAATTTTTCTTCAACAGAAGTTATAATACTTTTGAATGGACACAGAAAGTGGAGTCGCAAAATGAAGTCAGTACCCATACCACTTTCTTCCTCAGCTTTTTAGTATACCTTCTCTTCTCCCTGTCTGTCCGTCTCTCTATTTCTCTCTCTCTCTCTCTCTCTATATATATATATATATATCACTCTGTATCACTCTAGAACTATAAGTCTATCTACATTTTTGTTCTCGCATTTTCTTTAAACCACGTCTCTCTCTCTCTCTTTCTCTCTTTCTACCTCTGTTTCTCCTATGTCTCTCTCCTCCTCTCTCTCTCTCTTTCTCTCTCTCATTCAAACAAACAGGCCCGAATTCACAAAGGAGGTTTGTCGACAAACCTCCTTTTGTTCTTTACAAACCAGGTTTGTAAAAAACGCGTAAAAACGCGTCATATGACGTACGAAAACCAAGGTTTGTCGACAAACCTCCTTTGTGAATTCGGGCCACAGACTTTAATGATGTAAATAACGACACAGAGCAGATTAGACCTCAAGATAACTGTAGTTTAATTGTAATTACGAGACATTAGTATCAGTATTAATTTAATTATTATACACAAAACCCCACACTCACATGTGCACGCACCCCTCACACACACACACACACACACATGTGTGTGGTAAATATACATATATGATATAAGAACAAGTATTCAATATTCCCAGAACCAAGGGTTGCCTCATCCATACAAAGATGTCTTACGTAGGCCTACGTGTGACTCTAATCGGTTGAAATTCAAGTTTATGATTTCATGTTTTTTATGTTTTGTTTGTTTTTAATTGTTTAATCGGATCTTTTCATGCAAGATTCCACATATAGCACTAATGCCCCCAAAACGAAAGAGACGATATTTGATTTTAGAAAGGCAAGGGCATGGTGTAGATATTGACAATGTGGATTAATATACCTTCCTAGGAACAGTCATATGATTTTCGTGGACAGAACAATGTAAGGTTGCAACGGGAAAAGCACAGCAGAGTATTTTTTTTCCTACGAAAAAATAAGTCCATCCATGTGGATAGGACGATTTTGTTTGTTTGTTTTATGTTCCGATAGTACAGAGTGTTATTTTATTGTATTCTATCGTATGGTTTGCATGTTCTAGAAAAGGGGTTCTGGCGAAAGCAAGACTTGGTGGAAGATTGTAAAAGGAAAATCGTCCAAAAAGCCAACGAAATCATGAGAAATCGCAATCATCCGTTATTTTCTTTCTATGAGTTTCTCCGATCAGGGAGAAGATTGAGGTCTCTGAGATGTAGGACATAGTAATTCACAAACACATTCGGTCCGTTTTCAACCAGGGCATGTAACTAATGGCCTGTTTTCTTTGATATTATGTATCGTTAGGAAATGAGTAAATGATTATTTAGCAAAATCAATTAACAGGTAAGTATACGATAATCATTACTTGTTGTTACTTGTAGAGATAATCCCGATGGCAGCTATCATACAGCTAAACTGGGATGTCTGTGCAACGTGCTGGCATAGTGACAGTGCATGAAGTAATTCAAAACAGTGAATGATGTCTATTATTTACAATAAAACGGTGGACGTGCAAGTAAAAACCAGGACGTGGAGTCTACAGTAGCTTGGACCCAACAGGAGGAGGCAACGCTCTGATGATGGGTAGAGCAGCCTCCTGGAAGATGGTTACTGTTGGAGATATTACCGCAGCAGCTGATAGGTGGTTCCACGTCCAGATGGTGCGAGGATAGAAGGAGTACTTGAAGCTATCAATGGAAGCTGGGGGTACTGCATACTTCAGAGGGTGATCATATCTGCCCAGATATGTAGCTGGGATAATGTGAGTGGGAAAAGGCATGTTGAGTTGATGATGGTGCATCTTGTAAAACAAAGTGGACTGTGCAAGAAGCCTGCGATTGTGAAGGGTATCCCATCCCAGTTTGTTGACAAGTGCTGTGACTGATGTTACTCTCCGGTAGTCTTGGTATACAAAACGGGCGGCAGCTCGCTATACTTTCTCAAGACTTTGTATTGATGTCAGAGTCCGAGGGTTCCAAGCTTCACTGCCATACTCAAGTTGGGGACGAACAAGCATTGTGTAGGCTTTAGATTTGATGTTCTTGGTGCATGGTGATAGAGTTCTGCGTAGGAGGCCAAGGGTTCTATTGGCTTTCTGGGTGGTGAGTTTACATTGGGTGTTCCATTTAAGGTCATGGGTAATCGTGACACCAAGATACTTGTATTGTTTTACTCGAGGAATTGACTCATTTAGTAGGGTGTAGTCCACTGTGATGGGGTGCTTCTTGTTTGTGATTGACAATGAAGCACACTTCTTGATGTTGAATCCCATCAGCCATTTAGTAGACCAGTCTGCAAGAACATGGAGATCTTCTTGCAGTATATGAGTGTCTGAGGGAGAGTCGATACGCCGGTAGATGACACTGTCATCTGCAAATAGACGCATTGTGGACTTGATGTTGAGTTTGATGTCATTGATGTACAGCAGGAAAAGTACGGGGCCGATGACAGAACCCTGCGGTACTCCTGAAGTAACAGGCATCCATGCTGAGCGAGCACCATTGACGACGACAGCTTGATGTCTATTCGCTAGGAGTGACATAGTCCAGCGGAGAGAGTCTCCCCTGATTCCGTAGTAATGTAGTTTGGATCTAAGGTGTGGATGTGGTACGCGATCAAACGCTTTTTGGAAGTCGAGAAAGACGATATCAGTTTGGCCTCTAGATTGAAGAGAGGATGACCAATCATCGGTAGCTGTGACAAGTTGTGTTGTTGTCGAAAGATTCTGTCTGAAACCATGCTGTTCATCAATGAGTATGTTGTTAGCTGCAAGATGTTTAGAAATGTGGCTAAGCATAATATGTTCCATCACCTTACTGCAGATACACGTCAGCGATATAGGTCTGTAGTTACCTGGGCAGCATTTATCTCCTGCCTTATGAATAGGGGCTACAAGTGCACGTTTCCAGTCTAAAGGCACTTCTCCGGTATTGTAACTCTGTTGAAACAGAAATGACAATGCAGGGGCTATCTCGTGTGCTAGCATCTTCAGAAGTCTTGGATGTATCTCATCTGGGCCACTGGCTTTGGATGGATTCAGTTGAAGCAGTTGCTTAACTACACCAGACCGGTGGATGTGGAGATGCCCTATGTCATTGTATAGGGAGGGCCGGTTTATGCAAACTTGATCCACGTTGCTCTTGGTGAAGGTAGAATGAAAGTAATTATTCAAACATTCAGCCTTGTCCTTGTTTGTGATATGGAGCTTGTTATCATTTCTCAAGGGTGGTATACCAAAGTTTTCAGATCGACGCTGTTTTACATATGACCAGAAAGCCTTGGGGTTCGCATATAGGCTCTCACCTATTATGTTGCAGACGTAATTGTGATGAGCTTGGCGGACACGTTTGGTCAGTTCGTTTCGAAGCTGCCTGTAGGCCTTCCAATTGGATGCACTAGGTTGACTTCGTGCCCTCTTGAACAAACGATCCCGCTTCCTCATTTGCCTTTTGAGGGAAATGGTGATCCAAGGCAAGTTGCGTCTGGCTCTTGACATCTTGGATGGGATGAATTCATCCTTGCACTTGTTGATGAGTGATGTGATACAGGTCCAGTTTTCATCAACTGACTTCAGCTCTGGTGAAGATGATAGAAAATCCATTGAGAATTTCGCAACAGCCTTGCGGAGTTTCTGAAGATCAGCTTTGTGGAATTGGTAGATTTTTCTTGGCGGAATGCGGCAAGTTCTTGGATTCCCCGAGATCGAAAAAGCAACGATGTTATGGTCCGATATTCCTGGATGGACACAGACATCGGACACCAGTGTTGGATTTGACGCAAGAAGAAGATCAAGTGTATTCTCAGATGCAGGGCGGGTAACTTCATTAACAAACTGGAGAAGAGAGTTCTCTAGCAGGATATCAAGGAGGAGTTGGTGGATGCTAGTGCGATTGCTGTTTTTAACAATGCATTCCTTCCAATCGATATCTGGTAGGTTAAAGTCCCCGCCGATTATAATATTTGGATGATTGCGTCGGTGTCTAGACATCAATGTGGCAATTGAGTTGCGTAGTTCTTCGAGTCCTTGTTCTCGGCCAGAAGGAGGGCGGTAATAGCTTGCAATGAAGAGAGGCTTGGCATTTGTGAATTGAAGGTGACACCATACTAGCTCGCAGTCTGTGTCAAACTCTGGACAATTTGACACGATAAGGGAGTTGTGAACAGCTACAAAAACTCCTCCGCCATGTTCATTTCTGTCCTTTCGAAAAACATTGTAAGAGCTAGGAAAGACGCTATGTCGGGCAGGTGCCGTCTAGCTTCGATTCACATCCAAGTATGATATCAGGTCTGTGGTGATCGATCAGGGCCTGAAATTGGGACTGTTTCGTAAAACTCTTGAGGCCATTGCAATTAATTATGACTGCTTTCAATGCCTTCCTTCTATTTTTCCTTGGTGAAGAGAACTGTAGGGGTGGTGCCTTGTCAGTGGGAGTGGAGGCTTGAGGACCACTTGCAACATCAACCTCGCTTGCATCGTCATGGAGAGCTGAGTAGCGGTTAGGACTAGTGAAGTCAGCATCCAGAAGGGAAGATGATAGTTCTGCATTGATGCTGTTACACTTACAGCATATCCACGAAAAACTGCTAAGACGGGTGAGAACACTGTACGAAGAAGCCGAGATGCCTACACATGAGATGTGACACCAGGCATCACAATTGTCACACAATATTGCTTTGTCATTGACAGAGACATCCGACTTGCAGATAACGCATGTAGGAGGAGTGTCCGGACCTGGGTTGGGCTCAACTTGCCCACTGAGAAGTAGTAAGATGGCCAGGTGGCTGGTGGAGCGAATGTTGAGGACACATGAAGAGTTACTGCGCTTCTGCTGGAATCTGAGAAAAAGGCAGAGGCTGCGTACACCTGCTAGACTAAAATCACGAGAGCTGAAGTTAGGCAATATCAAAAGATGTTCCTGCTGATCTGGAAATCGTGTAGCACTTTCTTCAATGACGTATGTCTTCACAAGCACGTGCATAGAAGACATAAGGACAAGTAAGCTGATGAAGAGGTGATGTTCCTGCATGATGTTGTAGGAAGCTAGGTTTCAGAGACAAACAGCTCGATTTTGATGGACTATAGATTGGTGCAAATTTCGATAAAATGCTAGAGACTATAAAACAGGATAACAACTGAGAAAAAGCTGGTTTGGTCTCACTTGAATTGAATTGAATTTGTGAGTGTAGCTTTTACAAAGACAAAGACAAAGTCCAGCAAAAATAATAACGGGAACATAACTGGAAATAAAATAACTGGATTGGTCTTACTTTATCTTGGATGGTTAAGAAATCTAGATGCTTGTAATAAAATATCCATAGATCATGATGAGTGATAAGGAAAAGTTGACTAGAAGACTGAGTTGATGTGTGTGTAGTTGTTCCTAAGTCCAGCAAGAATCTCAATGCATGGGACCACACTGTAGTTGTTCCTAAGTCCAGCAAGAATCTCAATGCATGGGACCACACTGTAGAACTTGTGCTGGGCCCCCTAGACCAAGCTTGAAAACTGATGAAAATATCACTTGAAGTAGGGTGTTACATGAAGATCAAAATGGTCTGGAAGGATCTAGAAGGCTGTTTGAAGATGATGATAGGGCGCGCATGACAAATAACTTAAAGATTATAGTAAAAAGTGAGATTTAATTTGGTAATGACAGGAGTACATGCACCACACTATGCCAACACGCTATATAAATCAGTATTTACATTTTCAATTTATCAGATTTATTCCGATATACTTCAATTCGGTTTAAAAGCTACATTTTCGATGTGTAAAGTGGTAAATAATTTGTATTTATAAATATGCATGAAGAAACTTAGATTACGTAACTTAAGGAAACCAAGGAAGCCACAACCAAACGAAAATCATTATTACGTATGTCTATATTACTTTGTCATCACCAAAATGTATCCATGTTATAATAATATTTAATTTTTATATAGCGCTTAATACAAATGTCTCTAAGCGCTTTACAAAATTACCCCGGTCATTGGATTCAGTGCTTGCCCGCACACACTGTGTGCACAATCTCCACTCCCTGGGGAGCATTCCAGCCGGGCGTTACTTGACGCTCACAAGCTACCCATTTGACACCTGGGTGGAGAGTAGCAAGTGCAGGTTAATATCTTACCAAAGGATATTAGTGCTGTGTCGGGATTCGAACCCTCGACCTGCGCATCTCCAGTCAAGCGCCTTAAACCACTTGACCACGACACTCCCACTATGTATCGCATTTCTGTGCTTCAGGCCTTTGTCTTTTAGAAGTGAGCAAACCAAAGATCCATGTTGAATGACATTGAAATCGAATTTAAGTTTTTTGCTGTTGATGTTATTATTATGTTATATATTATTTAATCGGATCTTTTCATGCAAGATTCCTAACAATGCTAGCCCAAAAAACAGTGTTTGAGTAAATCTCAGATTTTGTCAGATATCGTATAATATACATATTATCATATATTAATAAACAAACAATAATACCCTCCTCGCTAGCGATGGGACATACTATCATCGCAGAAGTAATCTCGAGGAAGCTATCAAACTTAAAAAAAGTGTAGCTCCCGAGATCACCGAGGCGATGATAGTTAGCCCATCGGCCACGGTACTCAGTAATGATCATCTGCTTTTTTTTCACTTCAACAACACTTTTAGGTCTAGTAGATCTAGTTATTGATCTAACATTGTATGTTCACGCCACTACTGCTTACAGATCACATTATAAAGGTAAATTTTAATTCATATTTCCTAATCAGACTAGATAAATAAAGAAAAACAGTTATCCACCAACAGAACCTTAATCTATATAGTGAACATCACATACATATCTAATAACATGACAAATATAATATTCATGTCCGTCTTAAAACGCAGGTACTTTGTACAAACTGAACGTTTTATCCACTTTACATCAGCTCCCTTTTTTGCGGGGGGGGGGGATTTCCCGATTTCACCAGCCATCATATAGGCCTGCTCGTATAGGGGAGAGGGTATAAAAGTTATCGCCCCCGAAGTGTAACTAATGTTAGCGCTAAACTTAGTTCCCCCTGGGCTGCCACAGCTCGCGATCAGTTGGAGAAACAAAATTACGAGGAAATACTCGAATTAGTAATAGTTTTCACTAGAGAATCACACTGAATTGGTACCTACGACACATTTGCGTATGTCGTACGAACTCCCGGCAACATTTTAGCCAAAATTCGCCTGGAGTTCGCTTATTTGTCGTGCGCCATTTATGCGAATGTATCTCATTTTTTGCAATTAATTAGCCACAAAGTGTCTTTTTAATAGTTATGTCAACATTTGTACGCAATTTGTTATTTTGAATCGCAATTTTGTGGTACTCACAGGAATATCAGGGCAGTTCGTGACTGTATCGCACCCGGCATCACAGATTCTTATTTTATGTTTGTATCCAATCAGTCATACTTTAATTACTAGGTTGCCAAACCCTCACCAAATTGTCACATTTCTCGCACTCTCTGACAAACGGAAACAAATAGGCCATTTTCGTAATGTATCCAAATATATGCAAATGCTTTTCTGAAGCTTTGCGATACAAAGTATTTAATTCACCTGACTTGTTTCGAATAATTGTATTTGATTTGATTTGAATTGATTCATTTATCTATTCACGGTAAAAGCCCAGTTCAGCTGTTTGGCTGTTTTACAAAAGGGCCGTGCATATACAATAAAAATACAAAGTAAACATTAGAACAAAACCATATATCATATAAAGAATAACGAAATAGTAGAACTACTGATGACACACCGAGTGGAGATGAAATATATGAATTCGTATGCATGTGTACGTAAATATAAAATTCGTTATAAGTTGGTTTAAAAACACATATTGTAAAGAAATATCAAATAATTTTAACCACGATATAAATGTGATAAAATATATGCTGAAATATGATATAAATATAATATCATATAATAAAATATATTGAAAATATAGTCAACAAATTTAAATTTATTTAGATTTTTTTTAAGGGATATAAATTAAATACGGGTTTTCTAAATATTAAAACGTTTTTTGATACGATAAAATAGCATTGCCAAGTTGTATTCAGGCAACAACAAAAAATCAATTATATTTCAATTTATATACAAGGGTAGTAAAAATTTGTAAAATATTAGTAAAAATATATAATTTAGTGTACCTTTCCATCCCACTACCCCTTTGTAACAAAAAATTAATGTTTGTGGAGGGGGGGGGGGCATCTATTGTTATTTCATTAGTCAGAATGCAAATTACATATATTACATGTTGGTAGGTAGGTCTAGTCATTATGTTTGTCTTACCTAGCAAGAACGAATGTATGCATTTTGAAACCTGACTATTGAGATACATTTATTCGTATCGACATGCGTACACATTACGAAAATGAAGGGTTCGAGACGGTTTCGAGACATACGCGACGAGTCTGTGACTATTTTGAGAGAACATTTGTCACACGAATTTTTGAACTAGTTTAAAACTCCAGCAACACGAGAGGAAGGACCTGCTATTCACGCGAGGAAATTGAGTACCCCGCGAAAGTTTCGAGACATTTGGGAAACTCCCTCGCGAATGCCGTTCGAATGTTGCGCTAACAGTCGCAGCTTAGTAATTTAAGGGCTCACACTCCCCATCCATTCAAGGCTCTTTCTCTCTCTCTCTCTCTGTTGACGAGTGGGAACTGCAGCGGCAGTTTTACTACCCCTTCCCTTCTAGCAACTTATGGTCAGTATCTGCTCCTTCTTCCTTCCATTTATTTGTTTCTCACTACATTGTGTGCGTCCATCTTGTGTTCCAGTGCTACTTCGACCGCTTGGATACTCTCTCCGAGACAGAGTCGTCCACAGCGTTGAGTTCTGCAAAGATGTTCGCCAGAGTTTCTTCACTCGTTTGTTGGCACCGAATGAAATGAAAATGAAGACGCCTTGGAGACTGATGACGATGATGAAGATATAGTCCATGAAGGGGACATTGATGACCATAGCTAAGAACCCAAATAACCAGGCGAATCCAAGAAGAGCTGAGATCTATTACAAATGACGAGAAGGAAGAGAGATCGAGAGAAAGCATGTGTAAAGAAGAGTTCATACCCACTAAGCATAGTTTGTTTCATGATAAATAGGGACACACACATTTTCCCAAACGTTTGGGCAGTAGAATAAGTCAGTAAAATTTTACTCAAATGTGACATTAATTTTTAGTTCTGATGATAAAACTTTTGATGCGTCGTATCGCCTATGAAGCAAATATTGTAGGAAGGCTAAACAAAAATGGACAGATGGGAATGTTGCTGGAAAATTACTCTTGAATATTAAATGATAATAATAATAATACTAATAACATTTCTCCGAAACCTACCTTGACATATATTCTGAGTTCAACAGCCAAATGTTTGAATTTAGAGTCCATGCCTGATTTGAGCATCGATGCTGCTCTCTTGGTGGAATGAACTCCATGCACCGTGATGATAAAAAACACAAGATTGGATAAAAGACACACCGACATTGGAACAAAGAACATTACTATGCTAGATAGTTTGGCAAGCCAGCATGTACTATTGTCGTATTCCAATAAAGGACCATTCTGAAATCCTCCAAACTGAAGTACCAACGTGATCAAGACAAAGACGAGAGGAGTGCCCCATCCAATGACAAGAAAAGCCACCATCTTACGACCAAATGAGCCAGGTGAAAATGATTTTATCTTGTTTGCTGCGAAGCTTCGACTAAGGTCCCAAGCAAGGAGAGTCGTCCAAACAAACGAAGCAAGGAAGAAGAAATGGGATAACGCAGCAACAACTATACAAGGAATTCTAAACTGGGAGACTGAAAGACGTATGTACTGAAGGAAGATTTGTCCAAGGAACAACGCGACAATGAAATTCATTATGGATACACCCTGACGATTCCGCAAGGTAGAGAAGGCAACGTAAGTAATCAATGTAGCAAAGAGACAAACCGATGATATGGCAAAGAGAACATGTCCTATCATCATCAATGTCCTATCAATGGGTGTGACCTGATCAATATAACAGATGCTTATGGAACCATCAGGATGAATCAGAATGTCCTCTATGTCGTACATCTGACCTTGATACAAAATAACAGACTGGTTTTCTTGATAAATCCGTTCAATGGAATCATTGGAAACCGTGAAGAAAGAGCAGGTTTGGAGAGCAACCTCGGTCCCACACACCACGAATTGATACTCAGATGAGACGTTGTCATTGCTGAACTGCATGTTGGTGATATTACTCCACCATTTTGGTCGAATATAAGTTCCATTGAAGAAAACAAGAGACTCGTTATTGATAAGAGAAGGCGTAAAATCCAAATAGTGTCCAACAAACATTTCCTCGGAACAACGATATGTAATGTTTCCAGGGTTGTCTTCGACATAACAGGACTGACTAGCTGATATTACCATGTCTTTGCATTGGTCGCGGCTAGGAGTTTTAATTCGATGTATGATATCGCTCTGGATTATATCAAGAGATTGGTTCATGTCATCCGTGTAAATCAAACTGAATGTTATAGCATTATTAACCACGTCTGTTGAAGACCTAACTAGACAAGGTGGGGGAACTATTGCCGATATTGTAATACTATCTATGGTCACCTCCCTGAAACAAACCATCGCTTCTAAACACTCTACAGTTCCGTTACTTTGTTTGACTCCAAAATGTTTGGATTGACAGACGGGCCAATCAGATGATATCGGAGCGCAGTTACCATTGTCATCCAACTCAAATCCGTCTATACATTGTAATTGTATTATTGGGTCGGGGTAGTCAATACGAAAAATATCAATTGCGCCTACTAATGGTACTGTAATCAATTCATCGATACATATCATGGAACCTCCATTGCAATAACTGCATGCAGGATGCTTACTTACAACACCTTCAGCAATGAATGGTTTGTAATAATACTGACACTCGCGGGTTTCCTCTTCGTCTGTCCCGTTCGGACAACTTCCCGATGTATTCACGAGACAAAGTCGAGGTTTAGGAATGGTTTGAACCGAAGGCATGATATCAGATCCGCTGATATTCATCGAAACGTTGGACTGTAATGTGGGCATTAGTTTCATGCATTCAAGGGTATTATTATATCCCCACCAGCATGGTTGGTCTGCTGAAATGACAACAGCTGTCAAAGAACTTTCAGTATACCCATGGCAAGTAGCACAACCCAGGTTTCGAAAGTACGAGTCCTGGTAGATATAAATAACATCCATGGTTGCATTGGGAGAAACCTCTTCACAGTTTCGTTTGACATCCTCCTCTAAAGACCATCCTGATGGGCACCTAGCGATCATCCTGTAACCATGTCCGAGGCGTGGGTCGAATTGAGGAAGGAAAGAATCAACGATACATTCCCATACGTCAAGGTATAATAGCGTCTCGTTTGATGGTGTCTCGTTGAAGATTGGTAGAGGGTAGTCTGGACAGCAATCACCGAAAAATTGACACATATCATCGCATCTACATACAGTCGTTTCCTTGTCACCAAAACATGATTCCACCAAGCATGTGTTATCTGCATACTGATATGAATCCATGTTTTCTGTGGAAATAAACGGTATAGAAGATATCGTGGTTATTCATACGATTTATCGTGTATAAGGCAACCTTTCTTTATGAAAGGTGTATCACACGTTATCAAAATGTTGTATTTTGGTTAATCACAATGGATAACCAATGACCGGATCTGTTACTGACTTCTAGTCTTATTGCTTCGGAGGCACTGGTTTATCAAGGCTACTGGTGCTACATCATTTATTGCAATACGAAAGATGATACTGAGTAATAAAAACAAATAATATGCAATATTAGTTGATACATTTGGTCGATATACACCATTTTACAGATTAACATAATCAACGTAGTTCTAATCATATGAATGAAAATGGTTATTTGATTAGTATGAAATACAAGCTAAGTAGGCTAATGTATGATATATCAAGCTGGGCCCATTTTTAGTTGTCAACTAACTATGTATTTTAATTTATTGCTTATGTATTTAGTCGACAACTAATAGTACGGTCTTATGAGCAAAATTCGAGCTGACTGAAATAAAGCATTTCGTCGACATCCTCTCCAAGACCACCATACACGATATAGACATCATGGTCAGTTTAGATGTTAAATCTCTCTTCACCAATGTTCCTGTCACCGAATCCTGCCGAATCGTCAAACAACGCCTCGAAGCTGACGACAACCTCCCCGACAGAACTCCCACTGACAACGGATGAAATACACGACCTTACGTACATCTGCCTCAGCTCAACTTCCTTCAAATGGCGAGACAATTACTACCAGCAACTTCAAGGCGCAGCCATGGGATCGCCTCTTTCACCGGATATAGCCAACATCTTCATAGAGCACTTCAAAACAACGGCACTTCAGACTCTCTCACAACGCCTTCTCTCTGGCTCCGATATGTCGACGACACATTCATCATTTGGCCGCATAGCAGACGTGACTTAGACCACTTCCTCGCCCACATCAACCAGCATCACCCGAGCATCAAATTCACCATGGAGACCAAGCAAAACAACAGCATCCCCTTCCTAGACGTCCTCGTTACCAAATCGCCATGCGGCAAGCCCGCTCACCAAGTCTACAGGAGACTCCAACACAACGATAGATATCTTCACTACAGATCCGTCCACCATCCATCCGTACTACAATCAGTCCCAAACGCCCTCATCCGCCGAGCCCATCAACTCAATGATGCCGACCATCTAGACCAGGAAATCCAGCAAGACATAAGATCAAGTCCAGGACTCCGGCCAGCAAGCCCGCAGCCAACAGCATCCTTGAAGAGAACCCGCAGCTACACCACCGAAACAAACTGTTGTTCTACCCTATATCGGTCAAGACTATCACAAGATTCAACGTATCCTTCAAGCAGCAGACATCCAAGTTCGACAAAGTTGCTCAAACAAACTCTATTCGATACTCCACTCCCACAAAGATAAGCATCCAAACCACAAGAAAGCTGAAGTCTACAAAATACCATGCGAATGTGGAAAAGTCTACATTGGTGAAACGGGGAGAAATCTGGAAACAAGACTCAAGGAGCACAGAACCAGCTTCAGACTCAGCGACTGGGATAAGTCCGCCATCGTCAAACACGCCCAGCAACACGAACACACCATCGAATGGGATAACAGTCATCTCATCTCCATAATGAAACACTGGCATGCACGCCGAATCCGAGAAGCCATCTAAATTCACCGCCACAACATCGTGCCCCAAGACTCAGGATTATACATCAACGACATCTGGAAACCCCTCATCCACAAGTACCCGGTCACTCCTCCTCTTCCACCGCCTCCACCACCGCCTTCACCACCCCAGCAGACACCCGTACATCAACCACCGCCACCCGCCGAACCCTCTAAGCAGCCACCAGCCTCACAGCTAATGCACAGCAGACGACAGCAGACTACAACGCCGCCTACGTCGGGGACACACACAGCATCTCGCCCACAGCACAGGCGCGGATCCAGGATTTTCCAATAGGGGGGGGGGGGGGGGGGGGGGGGCCGGAAATTCGAAAATCGCGCAGACCGTTATTTCAACTTACTGGTACCTACATGGAAAGGGGACATGCTCACGTCACGTCTCTTGTCCGATATCAACATTCCCCGTTTTTAAGTTATGCTCGCGCGCAATCTTTTTCACATTTCCATCAGTAGGGCTGAAGACTCTTGCCCCAATATCTATTTCCTGGTTTCATAATTTGGCGAGCGAGCGAAGCGAGCGAGCGGAAATTTGAGCATATGTATGTTGTTAAAGTGTTATTTGTCACCAAATTATATACGAGATAAGATATAAAAAATGCATATTGGTAATTTTTAAATTTTCGGGGAAAGAGAGGCTGCACACCCATCCCGCATTAACTGCAGGTGTTTTGAAATGAAATCAGACTCCTCAAAAAATTAATAACCAAAACGCACGAATCCAGTTTCAAAAATCCAAAAAATGTCAGCTTCAGAGGGGGGGGGGGCACATCCCCCTCAGACTCCCTCTAAAAGTATTAACCGAATCGCACGAATCCAGTTTAAAAAAATCAGCTTCAGAGCTAGAGAGGACATCCCCCCCCCCCACAGTCACCCCTGTGCGCGCAAGCGCGAAATTAACGCTGGCGCGTCCTGGCGCTAATGCATAAGCAGGGGAGGCGGAGCTATTTCTAAAGTGGAAAGCACCAACAAACAAGGGAAACGCTCTCGGCGGTCTCGCCTGCATAACGCAATTCAATATGATAAACCGGAACGTCAATGACGTAGCGCTCATCTGCATCTCACAACAACTATCGTAAATTTTATGTGGTACACTTTTGAACTGGTCAAAAAATAGAAATTTGATGCCCTGGAAGGGACATAATTTCATTTCATTTGCATAAAGTACCATAAATAATCAATGGAGCAAAATCTCACAATTCTGTGTAGAAGTTTATTGTTCCAAATTTAGCTCTACCAGATAAGGCAAAATCGGTCAAGAAATGAGGGAAAAGAAGCAATTTTTGTTATTTTTGGAATAAATTTGCATAAATTACCATAATTAATTAATGGAGAACAATTTCAAAATTCTGTGTACAAGTTTAGTGTACCAAAGTTAGCTCTACGATATAAAGCAAACCAAATCAAAATCGGTCGAGAAATGAAGGAGAAGAAGCCTTTTTTGTGATTTCGAATAAATTTGCATAAATTAGCATAGATAATGAATTTCATGATTCTGTGTAGAAATTTTAAATCCCCTCCTAGCCCTATCATATGAAACAATCAGAATCAAAATCGGTTGAAAAATAACGAAGAAGAAGCATTTTGAAAATCTTAATGTTGATGCCACAACAAAGTCTAAGTTTGTTGACCTTAACTAATAGTGACCTGAAATTCTACTCACATGATTGGGGAGACTTGATAACCCTATAGTCCAAGTTTCATTGACTAAGAACTTATACTTTCAAAATTATATCAAAAATTAAAAAACTTAACCTTAGGTTAAGTTTTCGATGATGATGCTACAACATAGTCCAAGTCTGTTGACCTGAAATGACCTTTGACCTTGACTTTGTGATCTGAAATTCTACTCACATAATTGGGGATACTTGATTACCCTATAGTCAAAGTTTCATTGACTAAGAACTTATACTTTAAAAATTATACCAAAAATTCAAAAACTTAACCTTCGGTTAAGTTTTTGATGTTGACGCCGTCGCCGTCGCCGTCGCCGCCGCCGCCGTCACCGGAAAAGCGGCGCCTATGTCTCGCTTTTTGCTACGCAGGCGAGACAAAAACGGCACCTACAAAGCGAAATCTCAAAGCGAAAATATACATTTTTGTAGACATTGGTATATACCCCTTCATTGTGATTCAATTATCAGGAACGATTTCAATATTTGTTTTTCTTTATATATTATACAAGAACTTGGAGAGGGGCTTGGAGAGACACTTGATATGGAATTTTTAATGGGTCACTGAACCTGTCATGAACTGACAGATCACTATTGATGATGATTGCTTAAGCATCACACTTTCGGCTGGGTGTGACTGTCTGAATATTCATTTGCGAGCGAGAAAAAAAAAGTAAGATCTGTGAGGTCGCAGAATGAAAAATTACATCTTATAAAGAGGGAAAAAAACAAATCATGATGGGGTTAGAAGCACATAACGGAAGACTGAAAAGACCTCTGTTAAGTGACATATAATTGTATCATCTATAAATGCGAGCGAGCGAGCTTTAGGGGAAATTACTCTTAGTCGCTTTAAATTAGGTGCAAGACTAATGATGAGAGGTAAAGGGGACACTTATCGAAAGGGATAAAGACACTTATTAGAAAAGAAAAGTAGCATGTGTCAAGGTACAAAGAGTAATTATCAAAGGTTCAAACGGGGCACTTCTTACACCTGAAAGGAGGCACTCACCAGAAATGAGATAGGGCACTTATAAGTATGGGAAATGGGCATTTGTCGACGGAAAAGGGGCATCCATCAGAAATTGATTTATCAGAGGTGAAAAAAGGGGCATTTATGCAAAGGGGATAGGTCCCTTATTAGAAAGGAAAAGGGGCACGATTCAAAATAAAAGAGCAGTTAGCAGAGGTGAAAATGGGCACCCATCATAGATGAAAAGAGTACTTATCAGGAGGGGAAGGGGTACTTTTCAATTAAGGTCAGATTAGCATCCAGGGGCCAGCCTTAGGGCCCAAGATGGGGTCCAGGGGGCAGAGCCCCCTGAATTAGCTCAGGGGTATGGGCATTTAATTACGGTTACATGAGCCCCCAAGCCCGCCGTTCCGCGGGACCTGACATGTCGGCCTCTAAATAGTAAATAAGCACATTTCTTGCCTGACTGTAAATTGTGATATAATGTCATTCTCCAACAAACGCATAAAAAGTATAATTTACTAAAAAGTGATGAAAAATCCCGGAAAATTAGGCCATTTCAGCAACATCTGTATATCACTGGTATCAAATTAGAACCAAAAGAAAAAAACACTTTTAAAGTTTATTTTGGTGGGGGGGGGGGGGGTAGAAACTGGCTGAATACTTACACCTATGGTGTCGAGGGGCTCTTTCTTCATTTTATTGTTCGGTAATAAATAAGGTTATTTTGTGTGGGTGTCACTCAGGCGCGGATATACGTGGGGCGATGGACCCGCCCCCCCCCCCCCCCCCTCTTCGAAAAAATAGACATCGGATCTCGCATATCATTGACCCAAAAAATATATTTGGTGGATCTCGGATATCATTTAAACCCCCAAATATTTTGGAGGGACTCTGATATCATTGAGCCCCCCCCCCCCATATGTTGGTGAGGCTCAGATATCAAAAGCCCCCCCCCCTCAATTGTTTTTGGTGGGGCTCGGATAACATCACGGAGCCCCCCGATATTTGTGTGGGGCTCGGATAACATCACGGAGCCCCCCGATATTTTTGAGGGGCTCGGATATCATTGAGCTCCCCCCCCCCCAATATTTCGGCCGGGCTCGGTTATCATGAGCCCCCTCCCCAATATTTTGTTCGTGCTGATGAGTAGAGGGAAGTGTATGCCGGAGATATTTACTTTGTAGCATTAACTCGGCAGCTAACAAGCCTCCAAGACGTGTCTGACGATGAGAGTAAACCTATCAAATACATTAAAACAATCTGTGAGATTTTCAACACCAGTCCAATCTATAAGAGATCATTCTCAGAGGTGCACATCCTTCTTCTCATTTACCTTACAATCCCGGTCACAACGGCAACTTGCGAGAGAACATTCTCTGTCTTGAAACGGATCAAAACTTCTCTGATAAGTACAATGACCCAAAGAAAGCTCAACCAAAGCTTAATATTACACATATATAAATCTCGTACAGATAAACTGAACTTGAAAACTATTGCCCAAAACTTTGTTTCCAGAAACACAAGAAGACAAAACTTCTTTGGCACATTTGTCTGAGGCTGCATGAAAAGAAGAAAAGTCTGAAATTTTTCGCCGCGATGACATAGACGAGGAACAAAGAATTTATTTTCAGGTGTGAATTAAAGACAAAGGAGGATCTCAGAATTATATTTTGGGGTGGTGCCACATTTCAGTTTTTAAATGTCCGATTATAGGCATGTGTGACAATAAAAGTTTTGTTTTTCACGTTCCTGGGGTATTATTTTTTCCAAAGGTGTTAAATGTGTGTTATTTTAACACCTAGTACTTTGTCATACTTAAAGGAGTCACACCAAGAAGCAAAAGTGTATTGAATTGATGCAAAATTCATATCATTGCGAAGGGAAGCCTTACTGATCAAATACACCAAATTTCCTCTTCAAAATATGTTTGGGGCCCGCAGAAATCAACTTTCAAAAATGTTAGTTTTGAGATCCAGATTTACTGCCTTCAGCAGTCCTTCGTATGACGTCACTATTGTGACGTCACACCCTGGACACGGCTGTCTAGCTGCAGACACGCGCGACTCCGGTATGCTATTGATATTCCGGTATGATATTTGAATATTCATTATTTCATTTTATTATATAAATGAACATGTAAATCTCTATATATGCAAAATAAATATTATAAATAAATGAATATATAAATACATTTGTACAAAGATAATTGTCTTAGCTACGTACTACGTACTATCTTGTAGATTTTCTCTCTATTTGTGAATAGTTTATTCTCTATTTGGCTGTTTCTCAAAAATATAGATCATAGATTATATTTTTGGCTAACCAAAATTTAGTTTTGGGGAGAATTGAGGCAAATAAATTGGCTCTTTACTGCCAATAAAGTCTCTTCATTAATGCACTGAATTTGAAGTTCTGTCAGAGTAGTCCCATATACTCAAACCTGTGCACCGGAAAGCAACTGCCATACACCCCTTGTTTGGCGGGAAACCCTACAGAGTACCACTTCGATACTTTTTGAGTACCGGTGGGCCCCTATATTTTGCTTCTATTCTGGAACACTGTGGTAACGTATAGAACTTGTTTATTACACCCTTCATCTGTTTGCATGCAAGTCATCTCCTGCTCATTTCTTCGTCTCACGAGCTTAGTATACTAGTTCTTGTGAATGTGATTGCAGTTGTGTACTGTTATGTTACACGTTTTGTTCTGACTTCTAGCTGTACACCCACTCTGTTACCTTCAGTTCAGTTGCAGTTCCTTTATTTTCCTTTTTTTTGTTGTTGTCACCCTTCATCGTTTGATGTGTCATCTCATACCCAGTGCATGTACATGTACTCGTCCTTACTTCATTGCTATTATTTAATCTTCCAACATTGCATGTGCTTGAAGTTGAACATTGTATGTACACCATTTGTACTTAAAGCTTCATGTAATCGTATGCTCTGTCATAAAGTGTCTGTGTGTATACTAGTATACAGATTGTCCTCGTTGATGTTCTCGCCGTGTCTGTAATATATTATTTCTAGTCACGTCCATCTTTACGTTATGTTCCTGTACAAGTACTGTATTCAGCTACATACCAACCTTTGACTCACGTCACTATCCGCTTTACATGTTTTATTGTATGCATGTACGAAGTCACGCTCACGTTCACTTTCACGTTCACTTATATGTACAAGTACTGCTGGCGTAACTATTACAAGTGTTGTGTATCCCTGCATGAACATTTTGTGTCCAGTTTGAACATTGATCTTTATGAAATTCCCTACTTGCAGAATACTCTATACTTAATATTGTAATATTGTGACACAAAATTTTACGCATCCCAATCTCTGATCTAATCTGCTACGCACACTTGTCGGCGGAGTAGGTCTACCTGTTATACTCAGTTATACTCAATATGCCCACTACAAGCAGTAAACGAAACAGCCTTGATGGTAAAGGTACTCCATCTTCTAGTTCTACAAAAAATGGTGAAACACGTCTATCTGCAGTGTTTCCCCTAAGAGTGTTCAACGCGCTGAAGGAGGTCTTCTTAAGCTTGCTAAAGGATCACCAGAATGTATTTAACTCATCCTTAACTGCGTCCTGGTCCAACAAGGGGTCGCCTCAAGGTCAGGATCAAATTGGTCTGGGCTTTAATAACAGGCTCAAATCTGGAAAGCCAGGAAGACAAAAACAATTTGAAGTCATGTTGCAGTGTGGCACAGGAGAAGTTCAATTTAATGGGAGGCACATGACATCTCTAAATGAAATCATCCTACCGTGGGTCATTGAGAAGCTTAAACAAGATCACCCTAATTTTTTTCCAGAACAGCTCAGAACTGAACTTCCTACTTGAGGAAGTTAGTAAAGTGAGTAAAGCACCGTCTGATGAAAGAAGTTCAAATTCATGCCAATGCACACCTGATGATAAATCTGTGAGCTGCCCTCTTTGCTCTAAGCATGCCTGTACGGATGCGATACAGTGCTCCTTTTGTGATTCCTGGTTTCACTACTCATGCTCCTGTCTGTCGGTGGAAGAGATTGATCGCCTCACGAGCCTAGACGAGCAGTTCTTCTGTGATGGCTGCACTCAGTCTCAATCGTCCCAAATCTTTCAATCTGCGCACTCAACTCTCGACACATCAACTGAGAAATCAACTGCTGTGTCATTGCCTCAGTCATCTGTCAACTGCGCTACTTCAGAAGCAATCCAAGCCTTAGAACAGTCATCCTTGCTTCTCCCAAGTGGATCCCCCTGCAACTACACTACTAAGGATACCCAGACTGTTATGATCAGAATTCCTGAAACTTCACCCAGGGTACACCCTCACTTGGTACAAGCCTCAAAAGCAACCCAGTCCATGGATAAGTCTTCATCGCTTCTTCCAGGTAGTTCATCTTCATCTGTCCAGATTGATTCGTCAACCCAGAGTATCTCTGAGTCCTGTCGCAGATGTCCTGTATTGGAGAAAACATTGAAAACCACAAAGGACAGCTTGGAGAAGAAGAAAGTGACATGCAATATGCTTCTAGCGGAACACGAGCACGTTGTCTGTGAATTGGAGCAGCTGAAAAGGGACAATGAAGCTGTAAAACTCCGCCAGAGGACTCTAATCGGCGCAAAGGAGAAGCTAATTGCGAACCTGAAACTTGACGTTACAGATAGGGAACAGAAGTTGACTAATTTGCTGTCTGCTAATGATCATCTGTACGCAGTGTGTCTGAGCAACGGGATCAGTATTGAAGACCTTGGTATAGCATCTCATACTGTGGAGAGTTCTACGGTAGACTTGCAAGCACAACCCAGTCGACTGCCTGGTTATCAGTATAATCGGCCTAATGATGTAATTATTATTGAGGATCCTAAATCACCCGGCAGTGGTCAGAGGAAAACCGCTGAAATTTCCTATCAACATGGGGCATCTGTTCACAACCGCTTCAGTGCGCTTCAGGATTTACATGTTGACCAGCCATTAGACAATCAAGGTGCATATGTAAAGCCTAGACAGAGTAGCACGAAACTCAATTCTCGGCATTTATCAGCTGGGTCTGTCAATAATCCTGGAGTGAATCTGTCTCGTTTATCGCATGGTGCTACAGCCTCTTCATCATCTTCAAGGTCCAAGATTGGAAAACTCCCTTCAAAGCACTTCACTGATACAATGAGGAATAATGGAATACAGATGCACCCTCTTCATACCTCAACCTCCATGAAAGATGGGACGTCTGAACGTATGAACAAGTTTCAGCACTCGCAACAGTTCTTCAGAGGTCTAAATCCCTTCCAGAATTACGTTCTCAGTCACAGATGTCTGATGGAGATCTGCACAAGCCCTCTCAATGGTCAACAACTAGACTCACCTCTGGACATGGAAAGGTGAAAGCAGGGGGTAGGCACACATCCTCATTTCCCGTGGGGAATCGTGACTGCTTTTCCAGAAACCCTAATTGCACAAGCGGTAATGTCTCAACTCAAGTGCGAAATCAACATATCGTACAAACCCAGACAGGACAGGCGAATCTTTCTCAACCCACTTCGTCGTCCACGAAAGAAAAGATACCTGAACCTTCCAACAAGTCTCAACATTCAGCAACAACTCTTCAGGGGTCTAAATCTCCTTCAGCAGCTGGTTTTCAGTCACAGACGTCTGGTGGAAATTTGCACACGTCCTCTCCAGGGTCACCGAATAGACACACCACTGATCGTAATATGAGGTTAGCAGGTGGTAGAAACGCACATTCAGGGGATACCAGTAGCTCCACGACATGGCAGAGGAAATCTGTCTGGTTCAGCTCCTAAGCCGCAGAAGGTTCAGTTCTTGCAACATGAGAGAGGAAGTGAACCACAAAATCCACAGCCAGCTACATCGGGTTTTCGTCATGGTCGTGCCTTGAGCCTCACTCATATAACTCTTCTGGAGAAGGCATACTTCCTGACAGCATCAGCTCTCAATCTTTTGACTGTGCCAACTCGCTACCAAGATGCCATGCTTCCAACCTATGTACAGGGAATGCATCGTCAAATCATAGAATGCGTGGAGTCCAGCCTGTCCCTCCTGCCATCCCCCGCTCCATCAAACCAGTTCAGGAAGGACTAAGTAACAATGATTGTGCTTCTAGGCTTATACAGGATCATAATGAAAGACAACCCAGACATATGGAATCTCATTATGTAGTAAACTGTTCTAAACGGTTATCATTTGGAACATTTAATGTCAGAGGATTCAACTCTATTTCTATATTCTTAAAGGAAAAACTTAGACATTTAGATATCTTAGCAGTCCAGGAGCACTGGCTCCAGGATCATGCCACTCATCTGCTGGATAAGATCAGTGACCAACATCATGTTTACTTCAAACCAGCAGAGAGACCATCCAGCTCACTTCATTTGCACACATCAAGAGGTAAAGGAGGAGTGGCTGTTTTTCTTCGGAAGTCGCTAGTATCTGACTGCAAGGAAATCTGCTGCCCAGGATCAAGAATCATCGCGGTGCGCTTTAGGCTAAGATGGTCTATGGAAGCTTTTGCCTTCTTCAGTTGCTATTTCCCTTGTGGTGTTACAACGGCAGACCAGACTGACTATCACTCATGCCTGGCATCCATATCCCAGATACTCTCCAACATCCATGGAACCTCACCCATCATAGCTGGAGACTTTAATGTCGACACTGTTCATCTAAACAACAAGAGAACCCTCCGTATTCTTCAAGAATTTATGCATCTCGAACAATTAATCAGTCTCACAGCAGAATATTTTAATCAGGATCAGTACACTTTTCGATCGGATGATGGTCTTCACAAGTCGTGTATAGATGGTTTTCTTGTTCCTTCTAAGGAGCTGGAGCTCTACAGTTTGGTATCTGTTGACAGTGATGATCCTCTCAACATGTCAGATCACTTAGTAGTGACAGCAAGAAGATCCTTTAGAATCCCATCCAGCAACCCGGATGCCTCAAGACCTCTTCAAGTTTCAAATCTTAGACGGGTGAAGGTGAAGTGCATGCTGTCAATAGAGCTGCAATCCATGAGTGTTACACATCCCCACTTAAAGCTTTTGCCAAGTCTCTCTTCCTGAATGTTTCAAGCATTTCAGCCATCAATGCAGAAGAGGCAGAGGAGCTATTGTGTAAGCTGTGTAATGAGCTGCTTAAAAGGTCCCTTGATCTACCTCACACCTATCCCACGGGGAACAGAAAGGGAAAGCCGGAGTGGAACGAGAATGTTGCAAGATTATATGAAGCGTCAAAGCAAGCCAGGAAGAGTTGGAAACATTCCGGAGAGGAAAAGGGTGGGCTTGGCCATTCAAATCATATCCAGTGTAAGAGAAACTTCAGGAAGAGTCTCCGACAGTCAAGAGCGCAACAGAGTCAGGAACTGATACATGACATTGAGTGTGCATCGGCAGAAAATCAGAAGCTTTTCTTTCAGCTTATCAAGAAGAATCGTGGTACTGACGATGTGCAGGTTGTGACTGAATCACTTTGTTATAAAGATCAGACTTATGAGGGTGATTCCATTCTTGTGGCATGGGAGATGTACTTTTCGGCCCTGTCAAACGCCAAGTCGTGCTCCTCTTACACC